>VYZQ01037192.1:82279-100307 GCA_013400655.1 Mystacornis crossleyi
CCTCCAGGGACCAGAACAAGAGCATCACTTAATCCAAGTTGCAGTATGTTTCCATCACAAAGATTCTTAATGACTTTATACTAGAATACTGTCACAGAAAGCACTGCAAAGCCATCCAATTATGCTGAGTGCCTGGATATGCAGAGCATCCTCTGTAAGGGTTAGCTAAGCAATCACTGTTCCACACAGTAATTATTTCAAAGAGACTTTTAAACCACACTTTAAACCTGGGGTTGGCAGAAAACTGAAAACAAAGGAGCCCTGTAAGAGTCCAGAGGCTGACCTTCTGGTGTGAAAGGAAAGGCCACTACTGCTATCTTTTCTGCCAAGATTTTCATACCGATGTATGACAAGGACTCCTCTCTAGCTCATTGGTCTGGGCATGGAGACAGAAGACAGTGCAGCCGAGCAACCCCAAATCACAAATGTTCAGATTCACAATCGTGAAAAAAAATTTTTTTCTAGTCACTGCCAAACCTTGTAAGAACTCCCCTCAGTCTTTTCATGCCATACCTCTTTTTCACATGTACCTGCACACAGATACTGAACATTCACTGTTTTATCTGAAAGTCAAAGCCTAATGGAGCTGTAGGCAGACTACACTTTTTCCTACCTTGTGCAGTTGGTGAGCTTCATTTGAACTGCCAGGTTATTTTAAGATGTCAGTCAAGCAGCACAACTGCTCAGTGCTGATTACTGTATCACTTACTGCAACTAACTACCTGATAGGGAACAGCAAATATTTGGAATAAGGAGTATGAAAAGTCCTATAATCACTCAAATAAACAAGATTACCAGCAGTCAACTTGTGAAATGTTAGTATCAGAACTAGCCCTCATATATAAGGGCCCTTATTTGTCCAAGGAGTAAGCAGTCACACTTAGAAAGCTTCAGCCAGGTAACATGACATACAGTCTGTTTACCTGTATGGTACCTCGTATCAGAGGTACTATACCTTTCTGTAATTGTTTTTGAAAAAATAAAAATTTAAGCATTTGTGTAATAAGAATATGCTTAGATGGCATAATTGTCAAAAATAATATACAGTATTTTCAGATTTTGAAATTTTTATATTTTTAAACTTCGAGAAAGTGGTTACTTCTCAAATTTTAATCTTGTCTTTCATGCATTTAAACAAAGAGCTTTGATGTCCACCAAGTCTATTCTAGCTGTCAAGTAAGCTAATACACAATAAAAAAACCCCCCTTATCCTTGGCCTGCCACTCAACCTTTAGTGCCTTCAGGTAACATTCCTGCATTAATTTAACCCCAACCCAGAGATAGAAGAAACATTTATTTTACTCCCAGACCATCACCACTCTCCCCTCCTTCCTCCAGACTTGTTAATACTTTGGCAGTTAGGATATATGGATCCTAATATGTTTAGTTACCTGAAACACAACTGAGTAGTCCAATTTAAAAAAAAATTGCAATACTTCTGTATTTCACCACTTAGAAATACAAAACACATTTACACAACATTTACAGAAAATCAGCATCAATAGTAGAAATTACCATTATTATTACAATTGCCATTGCATAAACTCCTGGCACTCATTAAATTCCATTTACAAATAAATGCACCTAACTTCAAAAAGCTTTCCACAAAGTGGCAAGAGGTGGTACCAGATTCCCTGACAAAATGTACATAGCCTGCAGATTTTTCTCTATAGAGTCTCGCAAGTGCTTATTATATTGTTTTGATACTTCATTCAGGACACATACTCAACACTTCATAGGCCTGAAGTAGCACAGTAAAACACTAGATACTGTTCTTAACAGCTTAAACAGCTGAAATCCAATGGAAAATATTTTCTACATCCAGTAGTACCAATTTCAAATTAACCAAAGGATTATATAAGAGCCCTAATAAACCTTTCCTATACCATTCTGAGGAGTGAATATACTTTTCTCTCCCCCTGCCCCAAAACACTCAGCTAAAAGCCATTTTAGAAGACTAATCCTCATATTTCAAGTGAACACGTCACTTTTACTCCTCACTGCAAATGCCATTCCCAGTAGTACTTGCTTTAATTTTACTGAATTATGTTTAGGAGTGAACAGGTATAATCACCACCAACCAGGCATTAGTACACCTAACTTGAGGTACTCTCATCTGTTTCACCACAGAATACTGGAACTAAACAGGCTTTAAGAATTATGGGTCAATCCAGTGTGAATACTATTGGTTCTGACTTCAGAAAGTGAACTCCCAGGAAAGAGGGGCTCCAAGAGAAATGGCAAGCCCTCCTTTCAGATGAGGACAACCAGAGGTTACAATACCTGATACACTTTGCTTTCAGCCTTGCTCTCAAACCTCCATCCAGTGGTCAAATTTCTTTTATCCTCATCATTTTAAGTATATCATAAGATTACATTAAGAGGAATGAGACGGCAGCTCATCACTTGCACCACCTCTCACTGAAGAAGTATCAGGCTCCAGTAAGTGGACAAAAACTATTTGGAGAGACATGTAAAAAAAAGGGGCATGACAAAAAGCTTCTGTCACCTGCCACAGCCGCTCTGCCAGTGCCACTCCAAGGACCTGGCAGCCCATGCTAAGGGGGCAGCACGTCTGGTTCAGCTGAAGCTCTCGTGCTGCCTTGACCCAGACAGGAGTTGTCTCTCCTAACATGAGAACCAGTACCCAAGTTGTCACTTACCCTCAGGGGTTCAGAGAAACCAGATGTTTGTATCTTCAGGAGCCTTGTTTGCAGTCAAGTCCATTAGATGTTACTGGTGACCTTGAATATTGACACACAGGTCACTTAGAAGTTCTTACTTCTATTTACCCTCATTTTGAGGTTAGTGTTTAACCTACTTAGCAGTATCTAAGAAACACTCAAAAATTTGGAAGGTAGTAAAGTATCTTTCATTAGTTTGTATGAAATAATGAGGCATCTTATTAAATATTAAATGAAAAAGCAATGGTCAAAAGGAAATACCTCTTCCCAGCATATTCATTTATACTGTACACCATCTAACTACGCAGGTCCCCAGTCATTGAGATCTGACTCTCATCAAGTATCAACACAGCCCAAAACAAGAATTAACAAGTGAAATACAAGAGACTGTGCATGGCAGAAAAAAACCCCAACCTAGTTTGCTGCATGTTTTCACCCCTTATTAAACTTCTCCTCCTTATTTTTAGCCCCCCCGATTAACAACTGTATTCTTAATAAACAAACTAAATAGCTTTCAGTGTTTGGCAATGCAAGGTTCTCCTGCCTTGCGTTCAGAACACTAAAGAAGGTCAAGGCAAAGTATCTACCTCGAACAGAAGAAACATTTACTGTGATAAACTACTGAATATAAAAATCAATGTCTCACATAAAATAAACAACATAGGATTACATATTAAAATAGCCGATCAAAATCCTTGCAGAACTAAAGCAATGAAAGGGTAATCATTTTGCAAAAATTAAATGAAAAAAATCCTTCCAATAATACTAGACAAAGTCCTGAAATAAATAAATAATAAAGCAGCTTCTCACTAATGCTATACTGAACACAATAGAAGCAAATGCAGCAGGAATTAAATTGTAGTTCCTTTGTGTACTACACAAGCTGCAAAGTAGTCTGAATTCTACTTTAAATTTTTCCTAAGAGTCAACGTATAATTTGTGTAATCATATTGCATTCATATATGTTAGCAAATGAAAAATACTATCAAATTGTGCTACAAAGAAACAATTGAAAGTGTGTACTCCTGGTTGCTACAGCTCTCTATTGCTTCCAATGCTCCCAAAGGATTGTGGCTAGAGTGACACCTGCAGTGCATTATAAATGTGTAATTACCATTTAAATGGGGTATGGAAAGCTGTGGGATGAAATGGGAAAAGGCATTCCCTCAAAGCCAACCAAATACTGAAATTTCAGGCGTGATCATCTTAATCTACAGAGTCCGGTTAACAAAGTCATTGTCATTCTGCCACTCATCCATGCCTACTTAACTAAGAATCCTCTCTGCAGTGTGTAAGAGTGCAAAATAATCTAGTGCCTCCATAATTATTTGCAGCAGTTTTTATTAGATTATGTTTAACATGCTAACATCTGTATTTTCTAGACAGTAAAAAATGTGGACAGAAGATCCAAGTCTACTTTATGTCTCACTGAATTATTCTGACAATCATTTGTCTGCATATTATCAGAATGCAACCATTATATACAACAGCAATTATATTTCTGGATTTCAAAATTTATACATATTTTGTATTTCATTTTTCCTCAGTTACATACATCCTTTCAGGATGTGCTATTTGTTTATGTGAGACTTAAATTTTTCTTTAAGATAAAAATTAACCATGAGATTCCAGGCCTCAAATTGATGTATCTGGTAATATAAATTAATCTTTGCTTAAGCAATACTGCAAACTTGTCAATAAACTTTATATAGAAGTTAGCTAATAAAATTTAAGTTTTATAGTCCAATTGCCATCTTGTGCAGGTAAGCTGCACTGCAAAACATAACTGCAGAAGAAGTGAGTATGTCTGACTTTATACAAGAAGGAACACTTTCCATTAACACAATGAACATACGAACTTGTTTCTCATTAATTCATTGATCGTGGAGGCAAAATGACACGAGCTCTCCTATGACTGTGTGCACAGTACAGCTACAAGCAATACTTCATTTATTGAATTTGATGTATGTATTCCAGAGGCATTGAATTTTAACTTCAGTTTTAAACTTCATGAACTCAAGTACTCCAACAAGATCCTGCAAAGCACTCCACTAAGGTCTGAAAGTTAAGCACTGAACAGACAACTGTCTTCAGTAGAATGTAGGGCCATGCAGAGACAAGTGAACTGGTTTCACAAGCAGAACATAACTGAATGCAGCTTTCACATCACCCAACCCCAGCGCAGGGCTCCGATACGGGAACTGCAATGCTGCACCCCAGACCTGCACCTTGGCTGCATCCAGGAGATGCAAAGGCACCTCTGCACTGAGAGCTGCAAGTGATTCTGGGGACACAGCCATTGCCCTAAGTTCTTCACCAGATCTTTCCCAATGGTTCAAACTTGCTGAGATTGACTATGAGGTCTCTTCTAAGGAGAAACAAACCAAAAAGCCTGTGTTGTTTTATGCTGTGCTTGGATTTTGTTTGCTTTTTTAACATTTGGACTACTGTCACCCACTCAAACTCCTCTTGAAACTGAACTGTGGTTGAGATACAGGGTTAATTATCCTGTAAAATACCACAGAACAACTTCCATTACTGATGTCTAACAAAAACTACTTCCAGTTTCTACAACATTTTTTCTCCACTCTTTCTCAATTTTCATAGTGTAGTTTTCCTCCGTTCCAGCAAAGGATTATTCTTTTACATTCTCCAGCCAGAGAATTCCCTACAGAATTGTCTGTATCATTCCCGCACCAGGCGAAGGGCAGGCTGAAGATTCACGAAGGCATTCCTAGACTCTGCCAATCAGTTCAACAAGAGGATGAAAATTAACAGCTTTGAGTGACTGTTCAGACCCCTAGAATCACCTTCTGTGACATTAGTGCAATTTGCATAATAAAAAATGCAGCAGAGTTTTAGCAGATCTGTCTCTGAATACACAGTACTATTAACCCTAAGAACAAATCAAATGACAAGTGCAAGCACTGACAAGCCTACATAATACGAGTTGCCTATATAACACAGCAGGTCCTACAGTCTTGTGATATTCTTCCAGAACTGGACCACAGCTCCACTTAAAAACAAAGAAAAAAATATGTATCCCTACGTTAGGCTGCATCCTCATCCCTTCTTTTTCAAGCTTGATTTAAAAAGCTTGCCATCTACTAGTCAGTCTCTCCTACTTCAGAAGCCATGACTCCAGTAGCAAAGTTCAAGTAGGTTGGTTTATCACATTCAACAACACACAGAAAAGCCCTCAAATTAAGTCCTCTTATTTAGGAACAGACAGAACGAACCCCTTATTTTAATCAATATATTTAAATGCCCATCCCAAGCAAACACCCCATCCAGCACACTGTCCTCTTGCCGAGTTGGACAGTCAGTGCAGGAAGAGAACAGGAGCATAAACGTGCTGAGATCAGGTGTTCAGGTATCAGAAGACAGGCACCAGTAGAAAACTGGGCTTGATTACTTCTGCCACTCATAAAGCAGCTTATTTCTTCTGTGAATTTTAACAATAATTCGGGAAAAGGAATCAATTTAGACACAGTATCAAAACAAGATGATACATACCATACTTCTTACGTATTTCATCATGCTTCCGTTTTCTTTCATGTTTCCTGCAAGAAATAAAGGCATCAAAAGAACATTCTTTTGGGCTGTAAGCAACTATAATTACATCCAAAAAAGACAACAGCACTTTTTACATTAGTATTAGTAATTACACTACAAATATAAAAAAAAAAAAAAACACACTTAGCAGTTATAGATAATATCTTTCTGTTTACACTTCATCTGTGAGTATCTACATACACTTGTACCTATAAGACTTCCTGTAACTTCTCACTAGTTGATAATGCGAAAATAAGATGTATTACAATAAAAAATAAGAAATACTTTTCTTTTCTATATGAAAGTAATGCATCCACATATATGTACACATACCACACAGAGGTGTTCATCTGTACATTAGAAGCAAGGCACTACACTACACTGGAAGACTTCCTAATGCTTTCCAGCAGGGAGCATAATTGTAAAATTTAGCTGTGCACAGAACATACTTTGGAATACTAATTCAGTGTACTAATTCTAAAAAGATAAAAGGTTCTATAAGATGTACAGCAAGTGTAAGCGACAGCTACTGCTTTCTAAAATCCAGCATGGCATCCATGCAGAGAAGAAATTAAAATATTGTGCTAAATATAAATTGGTTTTTATGTTGTCTGACCATAAGACAGTTTTCAAGGCTGTATCTAATATTGCCAAACTTAAATTAGTCACATAAACCAAGTGTCTGATGAGTCAATTTCTCCTTTCTTTTTGCAAGGGTGAAGGGGGAAAAATGAAAGACATTTAAATGGAAAAAAATCCATCTTTTCTCAGATAGTTTTCCTATATTACAAAGGAAGGATCTATTTTGCTTAGTTTAAAAACCAAACATAAAAGCTGCTATATAACTGCTTCGTGAGTATGCTCCAGGATCTATATATTTTGAGGAAAAAACATAGAATATGGCAAAAAAGTGTTCCTCTAACAAAAATAAAAGAAAAAAAATTAAAATACACCCTTTGCTACCCCTGTCAAAATTCAGCCCAGTCAGACAAGTTGTGACTTCTGCCGGATTCCATTTTGCCCGTATTCAGCAGAACGCTGTTAAGCACTGACAGCTTAATTCACCAAAGAACCCATCTGCCCTATGCATATTCCACCTCCAAACAATTCCTACTGCTAATCAGATCCTGTGTGTCCTCAGAAGCAATTATCCTGCTTCCTACAGAGCTGAAGGGCTGAACCGGCCTTTTCCAGCAATTTCACTCCTGGAAAAGCATGCAGATAAAGCATGTTGAGAAAAAGCAAACAAGACAGACAGACTCAAAACTGTCTACTGTTTCCCAGAGATACCCATGCCCATTACATCCCTGTGCATTATTAAGCCCAGACAGCATAGAAAACAAAGCAACCTGGCCAAAGTGCAGGAAGAGGAACTGGACAGTCAGGGTAATCACATTCACGTAGAGGAAGAAAGTCAGGATTGAGATATGGAAGAGAACAGAAAAAAGAGGAGACAAATTTACTCATTGAAGGTAACCTGACAACAGGATTTTGGCTTTCTGTGGTACGTAAGAGGAAGATATCATATGGAGCAAGGAATCTCAGAAAGAGAATAGAGAAATTCTGCTTAAAGTAGTCTTCTCCTACATAAAGCTAAACCTTTCTCCTGTACAGTTTTCACGTGACCTCAAATTAGGTTTATTACTGGCGGTACTAAGGGCATTCCTTCACTCTTTTGCATACCCTGTCTGAAGTGACAGAGACGCATTGCTGCAGTTTCAGCTACTGAAACCTCAGTACTTCAGCAGTCAGTGTGAATCAGTTCTGAACTCAGAAAGCACATGCTTAAGAAGGGGATGGTGCAACTCAGGCTGTGTAGGCTCTAAACCTCAGAAAGACTTTAGGATACTTCCCTAGGCTATTCAAAACAAGCCACCAAACATCTAGTTAAGTTTGAAGGGTAAAATCTTTAATATCAGTGAAACATTCAAACTCTGACAGGCAGCCATGACAGCATCGCTTCACCCATGACTAAATCCTTGCTCAGTAAATAAGGCTTAGGTACACATCAACCCAGAAGAACCAGACACAGCTCTGAACAGGCAGTCCCTGAATCAGCCACCCAGAATTACTGTACCACCCACATCTCACATTAAGATCAGCTCAAGACACTTCAGTCTTCCAGTTTGGTTCTGTTTCTTACTACTATTGCTATTACTCCATCTTATACACGCTAAAGTCTTGGCTTCTCAAGCAAGCTGTCCCCACTGCTGTAAGCTGAGGAAGTATTTTTCCCAATAGTAACACTTCACATAATAATTTTCCATACTTGGTTATTCTTTCTTTCCCTGGCCTGTCTCCTTGTTCTTCCTGACCATTACACTACCAAATTACACTTGGCACTGGATCTCATTGCTTAGCTTTTGTTTATAAACTTGTAAAATAAATAATGATTTATAAACTATATAAATCTAACATATAAATATACCATGTATTTGAAACTGTAAATAATTGAGTGTATAGAAAAAGACTCTCTACTCAATGCTGTATTTAAAAATTATTTTTCATGTTAGAGATGACAAAGTCAAATAAAGGACTAAAGCTATGCAATAAGATATCTGTTTTAAGTCAAAAATTAAACTCCAGACATTCTTCTCCTCATGCACCTCACTTTTAAGTGCAAACTCTAACCATCACCAGTGATTTTCAACCCTTTCAGTAAATTGACAGCTAGTTTCATCCTTGTGTAGACAAGCAGAGAGCCAACATAATTACCCTTACTTTTAATTTTACAGGCATCTTCCAAAGAGACACTTAAGTATTCATAATTAACTGAATTTTAATGCAAACAAATATTAAACTTACAAAGCAGACTTTTACAGTGTACCTGAAAAGACAGAAAATACCAGGTCCTGCAATTATCTTAAACCTTCCAGAAAAAACATTCCATGGAACAAACTATGGAACTTGGGCCTCCTTACTTTGTTTTAGCATTCACTAACGGAATCATGAAATGAAGCTCAAGCTAGTCCTGTTCACCTTCCAATGCCAACTGATATGAACAGCTGTATTTGAAGTAGCTGTATCTCACAGGGAAAAAAAAAAAGTGTTAAGATGACAAGAAAACAAAAAAAACAAAAAAACCAACAACACCAGATAGATACGGGGTCAATGCTGTGCCTTATTTTCCTCCCATGATATTTATCTGAACATCTATTCAGCTATTTTCATAAACTATGTGAAAACTTCACAGCAGAAAGGAAGGACTACACAGTACAAGGCAGTGTTTTCCTCTGCAGGTTGCTTGTCAAAAATGGCTAGGTGAGAATATTAATTTGCTCTACAGCCTGCTACTAGCAATTCATCCTCCAAAGGTCTTAGAGGAAGCGAGCAGCGGGTAGGGTGAGGTGCTCTGGTTGCTCAAAGTGGCTCCCTCCTTGTGTTTTCCCATGACCCCCAGCCACACACACAATAGGTATGCGTGTTCAGACCATGGAAATACCCCAGGGCTGCTGCTAAGCTCTCTCCTGCAATTAAAACAGTTTCTGTTTCACAGACATGCTCCTGAGACAAGCTGGGAAAGAGGAATGCTGCTCTAAGTAGGGCTGCAGCAATCATTCTGGCAGAGCAGTCTGCTGCCCGTGATCCTTGCTCCGAGGCTAAATTCAAGAATGGAGCTGGTATTAGCTCTGTGTTGCTAATTGCCTGCTGCAACACCACTTGCTCAGTGTGTGCACAGCACACCTTACACTCCAGAAGCATCAGACTTCCCACTGATTAACCGTACCGAGAATTTAAAGCTGATACACAAATCACAGTGGAAAGGTTATGGAACACAATCATCCCCTATTATGCACCTAGTCAGAAGTCTTTGCTTTATAACAAACACAGGTAAGTGCCGTCTTAACTGAACAAAGTAGCATAATTAAGGACGTACATTTCACCACAAGGCACGTGGTTTTGGCATAAAAAAAAACATTTGATATTCCTCACTGGATCATTTCTCTTTGGAAACAAAAGCATTAGAGGAGAAACATCACGTTCATACTAGCACTCAGCCTACTGTGCTGTGACTAGTTATAACTGGATTAGCAGGTAGAAAATTCCCCCTTTTTCTGATCCACTGCAACTATTCAACATACCTGAGAAACTGTGTGTGAGCATATTTCCTAAACTGGACACCTGTTTCTTACCCTTCCATACGTATTAAAGTCTGACACTTTCGGCTCACAAATTCAGATGTTTATGAAAACAAATTGGCATCCATTCTCTTCTTGGATAATGTTTGTCATTATCCTGCAACAATGAAAGGGCAAGTAGTCCTTCCTACTCTGTTGAAGAGGTGCCCCCCGTGGGGGGGATGGGCATGAGTGGATGCGTGGGGCACGGGGTTTCTCTGTCCCTGTTCGCGGGTCAGGTGTACCCCAAATCCTGTCCCCTATTGGTCAGTTTGAATGTAGCCCGCGGGAATCCTGTACTTAAGGGAGTGTTCACGGGACCCCGGGGGGGTTGTTCCAGGGTTGTTCTACGGTGGCTGTCGGAGTCCCTGCTGGGCTCCGGCCATGTGCGGCCAGGGGGAATAAAATCTGAAAACATCTATCAAATATCGTCTCCTTGATTCTTCCACGGGCCAAGGCTGTCTCCCAGGGAAAGGTTGCAGCCACCCCACTGCAACACTCTGTCCCCAAATAAATTCTTTCTTTGCTTTTCTCCTAGCCCTGGATTCATGATGTGCTTGCATCCTGTGGATCCCAGCAATCTTATGGATATATGCTGGGACTGTTCACTGAACTTATCCACCAGAATAAAAACCTCACAGAATCAANNNAGAATAAAACCCTCACAGAATCACCCCCCCCCCGCCCCGAATTGTGAATACCTTCACGTAAAACAAATTTGGCATAGCAGAGGGTTAAGGAATGTTGTGCCTTAGGCATGACAAAAAGTAAAAACCCTCTTTGCATCAGCAACTCCCAGTGACTTTAGAAGGAAAATGCATTTACACACCATCTAAAGTGATAAGCTATTGTCACTATTACACTTGAAAAACATTTTCAAAACATTACTTTTAGCTCAACTACACTAGAAGACATCTAATTCTCATCTTTTCAGAAAGTTATTTTTAAGCTTACAATTTCTTAAATGAGTACAAATGCAGAATACGCACTATTGAAACAGTAAATCTGTGCTGTTAAAATCTGTGCAGAATAAAAACAATCTAAGTTTAAATTTGCTAAGTTTAAAAGCTACAAAACTGTATTATACCGCTAGTAGAAAATGGAAATAGTTTATATAAAACTGCCAGTACGTAATACTTGAAAGAAGTAATAATCACAAACCCAAAAACTTATCATCTGAACTTTGCACTTCACCATGCTCTGAAAAATCATTTGGTTTACATCCTTACTGTATCCTATTCTAACTCTTTCTATTGCAACCAAGATTAGGAATTTTGTACAAGGCTAAAGGACACATCAATTTAACCCATTAAAACAGGATCTGTTCTGCTTCTTAATATCACAGTGGTTTTTCAGAGTCAATCACTATCATATTCAGGGCAAGCAGTTGCTGTGTTTGCTTATGTAACCTGGAAGTTCAGAGCAAGTAAACAGATGCACAGAATTCAGATGAGTGGTTCTCTCAGCTCCTGCCAGTCAGACACAAGAGTGACAGCAGGTACCTCTGTAAGTAAGGTACATCTTGCATAAGTAAGACCACCTCTCTGACTCCCATTTTTGTGCCTAGTCAGAAAGATACGTGCCTTGTCTTCCTATGCATGTTTGTAATAGAGAAACTTAATGTCTTCATGTAAGAGCTCCCCAAGAGTTCTCATGTGGAAGCATGCCTTGCTCCCTGCCTCCCTGCTCTTACCAACAATCAATCTGAGTTCAGGAGAAAACAGCAGGCATCAGCGAGGCAGGGAAGATGCCCACCTGTTACTTGGCAGATGAGTCTTTGGAGAAGTGCAAACCTAATTAATTTCCTTGTCAGTGCATGAGGATTCAAACTTAAATGCTACAGCTCCAAGACTAGCATTTGGTTAGGATACCTTGTCTTGCTGAAGCTGTGAATTTCCAAAATAAAGACCATGAAAGGAAGTATGATTCAAAAGGTACACCTTGCTTGTACCAGGCATCACCACCCTATCAATAAAAATTGTTTATCTAATGAAAAATGTAAAACTCATTCAAAGTCACTGTGAAACTGAGCTCCAAAGAGCTACAAAAACCTATAAAAATCTGAAGGAATGCTGTTCTCACTGAGAAACACTACCATGGCTGACACTTGCACTTCTTTTTACACTGTGCTATGCAGCTTCAACAGAAAGGATGGAAATATGAAATTAAGGCTAAAGTGAGATCTGAGCCAAAGTTTTCCACTTCTTGAGCAAGACTTCAAATAGGTATCTCATTATCAACTTTTCTTTTCTTTTAAAATTTGTCTGGGAAAAGTAAAGAAACAACTACCAATTGAAGCCAACAAGTTGGTCTCACCTCTGAATCCCAGCTCACTTAGACATTAACTCATGGTAGAGACAGGCATCGATCCAGTAGAGACTGGACAAGACTCCAGACACATTCCTCCTGTTTGCTCCTGACTGGCGCAGAGTACTCGTGGTACCTGCCACACTGAGCATCAGCTTGTTTTGCTCTCTGTTCCCTTACAGCAGTACAGCTCCTAATCAGGCTCATCACTCTCATAATAAAGCCCTGTTTTGTACAAACCTGACAGTGTCATGCCTAACTTCACATGCCTCTTTGTTTAGCACTCCACATATTTCTTAGAAAGGCAGAATACTCCTACATCACCAGGAAATGCATAGCTATATATCAAGCTGTCAAGACTTACCTCTGAAGAGACTGTAGTCTTCGTTCCTCTCTCTTCCTAGCTAGCTGCTCCTCTTCTTCATCTAGTCTGCTACAAAAACAAGGAGGGAGGGAAAACATAAGAGGAGGAAAAAGCAACTTTATTGCTAAACTATCACAATTTAGTTACTTTACTTATTTTCAAAAAGAATTTATAGTCTGAACAGAGATACTACTTCATAGCCATGTAAAATTTCACGGCTGAGTTAGTACAATTGACAAGTTTGTGTCATCATCCTTTCACATTTTATAATATCCAAATGCTCTACTCATTGTAGTAATATGCCCTTCAGCCTCCACAGGACTATTTACAGCTTCTCAGGAAGAGCATACAGACTGTTCCAACAGCAGGATTCCTAATTGCCCTTTTCCCCATGTGTCACACCCCATTTTAGAGTCAGTGTTCCGCACAAGTCCATTGTCGTCCCCTGGAAGAAGACTGATGGTTCATAAGCTTTTGATGCCAGAACAATTTATCTTTCCAACAACCATTACTAGCCAATCTCAAGCCGCCCCCAGGAAAGCAGTCTGTTCTGGAATGAGCAAGGATTTACCTGAGTATCAGCTGTGTGATTCTGGGAAATGCTGAACCTACGTAGTACATCTGAGCTGTGCATGTGCAGATATGCTCTACTGATTGCTCTACTGCAGTTTAGCTCTGTTACCTGCCTTGGAGAAAGCTCAGCTTCACTCAACCATTAGATAGACTGTGTAAGACTTGCAGGACTCTAAAGCAAATGTCAAACAATTTTTCTGTTAGATTTTCCCCGACAGAATTCATGACGATTCTTCGGGATTAGTAAATGGACAACTTGCCATGCTTGCCCAGGTGCATCTTCCAAAGTGAATACAGTTCTGGAGGTGTCTGAGATGAATATTTACNNATTTACAATATTAATACACCTGAACAGTTGCATTACCACACATCTGCAGCCACCGACATCTACGTTAAGCAAGAGTGACATCCAGTGGGTAATTACAGCATGTCAAATGCTTTAATACACAGAAGTCAGACACATTCAGCTCTGGAAATATGAACTCAATTCTTTCATGTGCTCAAACAGTCCATAGACCTCTGTGAACATTTTAGTCATTTCAATACAAGCCAGTACTTGCGAATCCATGCAATGTTTCACAAATAAATTTTTTAGCTCAAGCTTTTTGCACCTAAAGAATTAGAAGAATCTTGGGGTAGCAGGAAACACATGCAACAGGTCACTTTTATTTGAAAACAGTGTTAGACCCTTTTGGAAAACTAATCAATTTTCCACATCAGCATGCCCAGCGAGACTAGAAGCTCCCATTCTTGGGCACACTCCTGTAAAACTGCGTTACTGGAGACCCCATTGTGTTCTAACTATGCAATAATCTTCACAACTGGTGTCGCAAAATATGAAAATATCAAATAAAAAAAAATGCTGGTATTCAGAAAATACATTTCTTCCCTGTAATTAAAGAGCATTAAGTATCTTCTGATTTCTGGATACTTTGAATGAATTGAATTTTTCTTCCAAATTCAGAAAGTTTGAGATCATACAAATAAAAATATGGTTGATAACTGAAGTTCACAAGAGTCTATTCAGTATAGCTTCATGAACAATACCTGTTTATGAAACTGTCTCAAGTACATGGAACCAGACACTTTGAAGCCCAAAAACACAGGATAAAAATAAAAACCTTGCATCAATATTCCTAGAATTCCTGTGGTAGGATGGACATGGGTGAGCCAACTACACTACTGATGTAGTAAGTGCTGATGCACCTAAGTATTCTCTGTGTTCAAGGAAAAGGTTAAGCGCTGCCTTCTCAAACACTGAAACACCACAGCTTAGGAATGCCCAAAAGAAACACTGATACTTCTGCAAAACAAGGTTACACCTTAGATATCAGATAGTACATCTAAAGAGTCAGTAAAACACATCTAGTACTACATTTCTAAAATCCTTCCTTCCTCCCATACTTGAAAAAAGAAGTTTCTTTTGTGGAAAATGAGTCTCCAAAAATAAGGAAGAAGAGAGCGTAAGAATTCCTGCTGAGAATCAGTGGGCTTAAAGCCAATAATATACCAGGCTTCAGTGTAATAATACATTCTGAATTCTCCTGAAATAAGCTGGACCCCAGATTGACAAGACCTTTAAATCCTCTAAGGGTCACAAGATTAAGCTTGACACCTTTGGAGTCTTGGCATACGATTACTCTCAACTAACCCTCTATTTTTAGAATTAGATGTTACAGTACTGATTGACAACTTAGCTACTAAAACTGAAGTCTGGCACAAACATCTCTCTTCACAGGATTCAAGCTTTATTTGCTCACATGTCAGCCACAGGGGCCTACTCAGTTGTTCTGCAGAGGATGTGGCAGATCTTATGTAAGATCTAAACTTGTTCCTTACATCTTCAAGGCTTATCAGCACAGGGCTAAAGAGTATTCATTTTTGCACTAGGACAGATTTCGTATACCAATCTACCAACAGAACAGGTACATGCTTCCTCCTCAGGGAAGAGAGAAAGGAACAAGATGTTGTTCACAATTATTTTCGTATTTCTTTAAAGCCACAAATGTACCATATTTCTCCAGCTTTAAGGTCAGCACTAAATACTGTAGAGTTGCCTAAGTTCTTTTACAAAAACCAAAACCAATTCTCAAACAAGAACAATGAGTCAAAGGTACTTAAAAAAGTATAGAAATAATTTCAGACCAAGAAACAAGGTCCACATTTTATTCACACAGGAAGCACTGAAGGACAAAAAGAACAGAGCTAGCTGAAACTATACTGTCCAGAAAGCTTTAGAACTTGAATGATAGGAAAGCATGTTGTGCTGTCCCACTTCACACTGTAGTACTGATGTACCTATTTTAGCTAGTCATTAACTACTTCCCACCTTTTAAGAATATTAGCTACTTAGAGAAGCCGGGTTAAAAAAAATTTTACAAGTTCTCCACGATCAAGAACATTTAATTTTTGCAGTATTACTTTCCTTGAAAATAAGTAAATCATTCTTAGTATCTAGAGCAAAGAAGTATTTATCCCATGTTTTGAATACCTTTTTGAATTGGCAAAGACAGCTAATCCCTTAGATACTGACAGCTGACAGATCCTAGAACAATGCTAAAGCATCTGTATAGGACATTGTGTCCTATACACATGTGATCTGTATAGGACCTAAATGCTGTATAGGACATTGTTGCTCAGTTACTTGTTACTCACCTGGTCCCTTTTTGCTGTACCATGAGCTTGCCTTTAAAGAAATTACTTATACCATTATCACAAGAAGCAAGGATTTATTTGATCATTGAAAGATTTCATGTCGAATGTTAATAAGTGTAAAATGTAGAAGTGTAAAGCAATAGCTTACCTAAAGTCAGACGCATCAGTGCTGTTACCACTAGAAACATCACTTCAGTGTCACTCCAGCATCATTTCCAGTGTCACTAAATACCTCTTCCACCTGTCACTAAATATCTCTTTTTATCTTGTTGTCGTTCTCGAACAAATAAAGCAAAGTGACCAGAACTGCTTCCAACTGAAAATATCCTTAGTATATTGGAGAGTAAAAATCGTAGGTAGATAGGGAAGACAAGGACCCCGTGTTAGTAAAGGAAACAAATATGTGTGTTTACCTCCTGGAACGCCTTCTGCAGTAACAGCAGTAACAGCAACAGACTGTTATGGACACCAGAATGAGTCCAGCTACCACAGCTAGGGCAATAATTAAAGCCTCAAAGTTTACTGAAAAATATGAATATATTCAATTTGTTAGACTCCATCAGTAAAATTTGTCTTTCTGATAATTCTTCCCCTCCTTCCCAGACATTTTTTCATCCCTACATGCAAAAATCTCCACAGGATTCTGTTCAACTACCCCAGATAAAATGCAGTATACCACATTCAAACACTGCTATTACGCATAATCTACACTGAGCAGACATTAAGTAAAACCACATTTCTCATTCTGTTACTTCCCTACAAGCTACAAACAATTAAAAATACTTCATCCAGCAAAGAAAAAAAAATTGTTCTAAACAAAACTTATTTTTTTAAAAAGTATACTACTTAATTGAAGCAAAAAAGTTCTTTTTGAACCTATTAAAGTGCAGGAAATGACTGTCAGTTCTCAGCCTGCATTTGTGTCACCAGTACCTATTTCATCTGCTTACTATTCATGAAAACACCCCAAACAATTAAGATACACTGTTCTTCTTCACTTCACTCTGGTTAATAATCTGTCAACACATCTCATTCGTATAAAATTGTAACTGGAAGCCAGTCATTTGTTTTTGACTTTGAAAACTGCAATATTCACCTTCATTTTCAGCAATGGTGAATATTCATTTCTTAATTTTATTTGCTCAAAGGAAAAAAACACCACCACCATCACCTTCACAAATTAATTAATTTTCCTGCTGTGTCTGTAGGGGACACTCTCATTAAGACCATATAACCCCAAGACATGTTGCCACCTGTAATTTGTAAAAAATCTATTACGGAAGTGCCTATTTGAGGGGGTTTTTGTTGTTGTTTTGGTTTGGGGGTTTTTTCTACTTTTTTTTTTTTTTTTTTTTTTTTTTTTTTTTTGTATGTGGCTTCTTTTGTGATTTTNATGAAGTTTTCATTCTGTGTTTAAGCTACAGTCAATCTAGAAACATAAATGGCACCCAAGAAGCCATTTCCACAGCAGCAGTAAACTATCAAGACGACCCTTAGTATCAGTAGAAAACGACATGTGTTTCTCTACTTGGTGTGTTTGAGAGTGTTAACTTACTTCATGACAGCTGATTTGATGCTGTGTTTTGGATTTCAGGCTAAAACGTGCTGGTAACACCCCAATGTTTGGCTGCTGTTGAACAGGCTTGAAGGGCACCAAAATATTTTCCCCCCTCCCCCCCTCCCCTTCCCTCTGTTCCCCACAGTGAGCAGGGCTGGACATCGGCAAGAGACTGGGAGAGGTCAGAAGGGGATGTTGACAGAACACCTGAGCC
>VYZQ01037194.1:0-12768 GCA_013400655.1 Mystacornis crossleyi
GCACCGAGGTCAGGCTGACAGGCACAGAGCTCCTCAGACGTGAGCACCGATGTATTTTATAAATAAGCATAGTTAAGAACCACCTACAAGCAATCCACGTTTGAGTGATAAATAAGAAGATAGCCTTAGCAAATCAATACTTTTTTAATACAGAGAAGTAAATTTAGCTATACTTGCAATCTCTTAACTAACATAAGCCATCTGTTTGATCAAACGAGAACTGGGAGAACAGTAATAAGCTGCCCTTTTAAGGCTCCCCTCTCTTTCTCACCCTCACCCTGCTCCTTTTATTTCAGTTTGCAGGGGCCTGGGAAGTGTTTTTGAGAGGGTGCTTTTTCAACCTTTAATTTAGCTGCTTGTTTAATGTCTTTAATAGAGAACTGGAATATTGGAATTTCTGAATTATTCTGAACATAAGAAATTACATTCTTTTCCTAGAGACATACATACCTTCGATTTCAAACTAAGTCAACACTTAATTATATTTAGTTAATTACTCTAACGACAGCAGATGGCCAACTCCAAAAGAGATAATCCCCAAAACAGTCATTAGACAGGATCAGCAATAATTACACTGTAGACCTAATGCATTCTGTGACTAAAGAAGTCCATACCAGTTACAGCAGATCCATACTCTTTTTAACCTCAAGTATAAGCTAAACATGTTTTCCGTTGGAGTTATTTTGTCAGTCAATAGTTATGAACTTTCATGACTGTTTTTTAATCTCTCAAATTTGTAAAAGAGAAAAGTCAGTAAGTAAAACTAGGAAAACAACCTGACTTTTTAACATTTTCCAGGCGTAGTGATTTATGTCAGTTCCTCTCAATGCTTTGCCCAGAACTCCAGCTATTTTCCCAGAATTTCCCATCGTGAATAATAATCATTAATGCAACCAAACCAAATGAAAACAGAAAGTAACCTCTCAGTAAAAAGGAACAAAGAAGGGAAGTATGTGAAGCTCTTCGCAAGAAAAACGTTGACTTTTTGGGAAAAAAAATTTACTAATGTTTAATAAAAACAGAACCACTAAAAAAAGTTAAAGGTTTGCTAAAGGAAACAGCAATCAAATCATTTTCAAATATATCAAGTTCAAGTTTTTCTACAGTCAATCACCTACCTATTCTATGCTCAAAATCTTTATTGAAATGTACCCTAATGCAGAAGAAAAACCCCTTTCTTAAACAGGTACAAATGAGTAATTGCCTTTACGGGATAGCATCATGGATACAGTATCCTATCAGTGTTAGCTGGGATGTGTGAATACGATTGTGTTTTGAAGACATCTAAACACCAGACTAACTCATCTCCAAATTCCAGTTTAACTTCTACACTCCCATGTGCTGCTTTATTATTTCAGTTATTACCTCTAACATAGCAAAAAAGAAGCATAAAAATATGCTTCAGTCTTTCTCAATCACCAAGTGAAATTTGTAACAACTTTACGACTGCAAACTATAGAAGAGTCCCATAATATTGTGTTCTCTGGCCTTACACCAATATTTAATTGTATTACACCAATTTAATTGTATCATAATATTGTCAGTCTGCCGCTAGTTCTTGTGTCAATGCCAGAAATCTTGCAGCTGATGAAGGGCAGCACATCAGAGTCTCTCAGAACACACAGTCCAGCACATCACAAATGCAAAATGCAGTGCCCAAAGAGGTCATGCTCAGAAGGTAAATGCAGAGCATGGGTGCTAGCTCAGAGGTGACTCAGCAGGCCAAGAAGTACCTGTGGGTTCCACACCTTCCACAAAGGCCACAGAACCAGGGAGGAGTGGATTTAAAACCAGTGGTGTGACCCAAAAAAACCCCACAAAACAAGCAAGCACACTGACCAAACCTCAGGTGAGAAGGAAGTGAGGTACCCACAGGAATGGGTGCGGTTCCCTACAGACAAACCATGGACACCAGAGGCTCCCAGTGATGCTCCCTGCTCTGGCGACAAGGTCTGGTCACAGGCCTTCCAACACACAGCCTACTACTGCTACGATGTTTTACACATTGAGATTTTTTAACTCCAAGAAAAGTGCTGATACAATTAATGAGATCCATTTTACTTGTCTCAAATACTGTAAAAACCATGAAAGCCAAGTTAACTGCTACATATTGCAAATTTTGCAGAATATCACTGTAATTATGTCACTTTCGATAATTTATTCTAAATACTTTATGTAAAACTCTCTAGGAAAAAAGCCACCACAACAAAACCTTTGACTAAATCAACCACCACAATACAACCTCTTTTTGTGAATCGACAGCAAGATTGGCTTGTGTTTCAAAGATTTCATACAAAGACACTTCTGTGCACCAATACACGTAATACGTTACTGTCAGTTATGCTGTGTGAGGCAGACTGTACGTTCCTGCATTACATTCTAAATGGGCTTTATACTTTTCCCCTGACTCATATCAGGCCATGTTCAATCAGTGATATGACAACTCACTGCTTATTGCATCAGAATCCACAGCAGTGAAAACATTCATAAAATCACAAATATACCACAATTCCATAAATATTTGTTGTAACAGTCTTTACCCACACATGGTGACTTCCTAAAAGCCACTTCAAAGCAGATTTAACTCTTAAGTTCGGTATAACCGAGTCATGATTGGGCTGGCAAAACGGAGAAGGGAATCAGTTGCCATTCTACTGTTTAGTAATACGTAGTCGCCATTTCAAATAGGATAAAATGACATTTTAAACAATGCATCTATTTTGACTCTATCCAACAGGATAAATTCATCATTAAACAATACATGCAAAATAAGTTGCAACTCAAAAACTTATTTTCTCCTATTTTACAAGTAACTGTGTTGCTTTCCATTACAAATAAGCATCACTTTGAATATTTTGGCATTCACACATTTCATGACCTTCATGATTATGGTAAGGAAAGAATACTTACAAGTGACAGAGGGCATTATGATTCACTTAACATGCCATGGAGGGAGGAGGGGCACACAGGTCAGGTTAAACTACAGTCCTCCGTAAGCCTCGCTTCTGGACAAACCTCAGAATGTATTTCTGAAAGCTGCACAATGCTGGGCAAGAAATCTAATCTATCCAGTTCGTACCACAAAAAGTGCATGGCCATACTAAGTACCCACCAGGGCAACACAGCACTGCAGAGAGGCACCTAATGTTGAAGGGACCCAAGTCTACTTAAATGTTTCAAACCCAGAATAACAACACTAAGAGTCTGGTTTAAACAAATACATAAACAGAATCATAGAATGTCTTGGGTTGGAAGGGACCTTAAAAGCTCATTTCATTACACACACACACCTCCCACCATGGGCAGGGACACCTTTCACTTGATGACGCTGCCCACAGACCCATCCAACCTGGCCTTGAACACTGCCAGGGATGGGGAGTCCACAATCTCTCTGGCCAACTTATGCCAGTGCCTTACCAGCCTTAATTTCTTCCTAACATCTAATCTAAACCTACCCTCCTAAAATCAAATCTATCTGCATTATCTGTGATTCTGTATGGGGTTATCAACTTTAGACATCCATGTCTAGTTACCACCTTTATTTAGAACACACCCCCCCTTCACCTTAGTTTCACTTCTGTGATAGGTTAGGAAAGGGAAAGTTGACACCACCACTCCTCGAAACACAGAAGCAGATGGGTGGGGATAGCTTCTTATACAGATGTCCACACTTTCAGTCAGGAACATTCACCCTACAAAAGCAGCTGCCCAAGCCACTTCTTGCAGCACAGCAAAGTTCAGGTGACACCAAAGGAGCCGTCCTTTAAGTTGCTTTCACCAATGGAAAAGCTGTGCAATTCATCCAGCTCCAGAAGAGCAGCAGTCACGGTTTAGGTACCAGGGTGGCGATGGTACAGCGCAACGCCGTGCAGACATTAAGGCTTTACGGAGACTTCGCTCACGGAGCGGAGATGACAAGGCTACATGTCTGTATTCCAACGCTTCCAAGCAGATCCTAAACAGCAAATAAATAGTGGCACCACAGGAAATTGATGCAAAGCCCGAACTCTTGTCATAACTGCAGAGGCTGAAATAATAGCATCTGAAGAACATTCAAAGATTCTCTGGCATCAGTTTGGTAAATGCCCCAAAGAGGCACGTTCACCAGATTTTGTCATCAAACCAAAACAAAGGATTTATCATTTCAGAGCTGAGGTTTTACAGACCTTTCTGTTCCTAAAAAAAATCCCAAACCAACAAACAAATGGATCACTGCAGTATTTTATACTGTCTTGGGATGAATATCAATTTTTAATTTCATGCCTAACAGTTCAGCCTAAAGACATGTTTCCAGTTTCTGTGTAAAAGCCCAATCTTTCATTCCCCACATATCTTTTGTTCTTAGTATCTTGGTTATGAGACTTCAATAACTTAGGGTTCGTTTGCACTAGATCCTAGTACTCTACTACCTCTTCTTCTACAGAAGCAAATTTTCTACAACTACCTCTATAATTTTAAAACTATGAAGTATTATTTAATCTTTGCATATTGATAATCAATACAGCATTTTAAAAATACATTTTAAAATAAATTTTTAAATACATAAGCAAAAATTCTTGCTTAGAATGGCTCTGAACCACCCTAAGAACAGGAACCCACACAAGAAATCCTATGCAACAGTAGTTTAAAAAATCAGTAAAAAAAACTGGGACAGCTGAAGTCAATGCCTTTTTTTTTTAATCCTGTGCTTGTCCAGAATCTGAATTTCCATTTGTCAGAGGCAAATTTTCTGCTGGTATTCTGCCACTCAGAAACTAAGCGCCTGTTTAGCCATCATATCGTACACCTCTTCCCACGGTTCAAAAGCCAGACTTGATCTCAAGCTCAAAACTGAGGCTTAGCTCCAATTACAGGCACCAGCAGAGCTGAAGAAAACACCTACAGAGGAAGTGTCCTGCTGAACCTCTGATGGCAAAAGCTGACACAAGCTTGTCCAGGAATTCTTAAAATTCAACAGCGCTTGTGCCAAACATGCTTTTTAGTACTTCTATAACTGAATCTTGCCTAACTTTGCCAAATAATAATAGAAGGCATTAAACCAACAGCTGTCTTTGTGAAGCCTAAAGTATCCGCTCTAATATTTATATATATATACACACACCCACAAAAACTCTCAAAAAGACAGTACAGTGTGGTTTTCCCACTTGGTATTATTTTGCTTCATGCTGGAAAAAAAGACACAAAGAAATGACTGCATAGAGAAAACTTCATCTTTAAAAGTGTAAGCTAAAGGAAAAGTAATATGGGGAGGAAATAACTACAAATCCAGTATCTTTTTGGGTGTATGAACTCCACATGTGTCAAAATAACGAGCTCATAAGTAGTCCATGGGCACTGCCCCGTAAGAAAAAAGATGCTGAGAAAAGGGTTCTTTTACCCTGCAGTGCTAAACTTACAGATAACATACATTCTAACAAGTAAGAAGGGGCAAGGATGGTAGTCCAAGTCCTTCTTAACAAATGGTCTAGAGATTTTTGGGGATTTTTTGTTTGTTTGGAGCTCATCGAGTTTTTCATCCTCACAATTTAAGTTACTACCCTAGTCCTACAAGTACTGATAAAAACTATAACCACCAGCATACTCCGATGAGAAACAAATCATAGGTACCAAGTCAGAGTTCCAGAAAAGCATTCAGGAGAAACAAATATTTTCAGTATGTTCCTGTACCAGCCTCAGGCTTTGCAAATGGTCCTGATTTTGTTTCACAATAGCACCAAACTTCAGTCTCATTATTCTGACATTAATATCATTTTAAGTTTAAACAAAAAAAGAGAAAAAGCCAAACATCTAAATTGTACATTAGGTTCTCCAGTGCTAGCAAAAACTAATTTTAGCCCACGGGAGAGCAAAGAAGTCTATCAGCCTCTCATGTCACTGACTGAGTTTTGGCATCTTCACTAAAAAACTTAAACTTATCATTGAGGAACGCTAATTCCTCAGTTTTGAACTCTTAAAAGCACCTTCCAGTGTCATCTAGCAGGAATGTAATAGTTCCCACTAATAGGTTGAGACGCAGACAAATGGTTTCCACATTTTCATGCAGTTGCATTCTCATGGTTCTTTGGAAACCCAGAACCAGTTCTTGAAGGAAGCATCACATGCCATAACAGCCATTGTTTTGAGTCAGCCTCATCATTGGCATCCACCCCCTTTTCCAAAATACCTTTCTTAGCTTATTTGTTCATTGTTTCTTCCAATTTTAAAGGTACCACGATCTTTTTAAAAACTGAGACATTTAAGCAAAACAAAACAAAACCCCCACAAAACAACAACAGAGTCCACTAAAGTTTAGGTAAACAGAATAACTAGAAGGAAAAATAACAGGGGTATTAAAATACAAAGAAATAAAATTAAGCCTCAACACAAGCCACAGCAGGTATTTCCATGTCAGAAGANCCAGACTTGATCTCAAGCTCAAAACTGAGGCTTAGCTCCAATTACAGGCACCAGCAGAGGTGAAGAAAACACCTACAGAGGAAGTGTCCTGCTGAACCTCTGATGGCAAAAGCTGCCACAAGCTTGTCCAGGAATTCTTAAAATTCAACAGCGCTTGTGCCAAACATGCTTTTTAGTACTTCTATAACTGAATCTTGCCTAACTTTGCCAAATAATAATAGAAGGCATTAAACCAACAGCTGTCTTTGTGAAGCCTAAAGTATCCGCTCTAATATTTATATATATATACACACACCCACAAAAACTCTCAAAAAGACAGTACAGTGTGGTTTTCCCACTTGGTATTATTTTGCTTCATGCTGGAAAAAAAGACACAAAGAAATGACTGCATAGAGAAAACTTCATCTTTAAAAGTGTAAGCTAAAGGAAAAGTAACATGGGGAGGAAATAACTACAAATCCAGCATCTTTTTGGGTGTATGAACTCCACATGTGTCAAAATAACGAGCTCATAAGTAGTCCATGGGCACTGCCCCGTAAGAAAAAAGATGCTGAGAAAAGGGTTCTTTTACCCTGCAGTGCTAAACTTACAGATAACATACATTCTAACAAGTAAGAAGGGGCAAGGATGGTAGTCCAAGTCCTTCTTAACAAATGGTCTAGAGATTTTTGGGGATTTTTTGTTTGTTTGGAGCTCATCGAGTTTTTCATCCTCACAATTTAAGTTACTACCCTAGTCCTACAAGTACTGATAAAAACTATAACCACCAGCATACTCCGATGAGAAACAAATCATAGGTACCAAGTCAGAGTTCCAGAAAAGCATTCAGGAGAAACAAATATTTTCAGTATGTTCCTGTACCAGCCTCAGGCTTTGCAAATGGTCCTGATTTTGTTTCACAATAGCACCAAACTTCAGTCTCATTATTCTGACATTAATATCATTTTAAGTTTAAACAAAAAAAGAGAAAAAGCCAAACATCTAAATTGTACATTAGGTTCTCCAGTGCTAGCAAAAACTAATTTTAGCCCACGGGAGAGCAAAGAAGTCTATCAGCCTCTCATGTCACTGACTGAGTTTTGGCATCTTCACTAAAAAACTTAAACTTATCATTGAGGAACGCTAATTCCTCAGTTTTGAACTCTTAAAAGCACCTTCCAGTGTCATCTAGCAGGAATGTAATAGTTCCCACTAATAGGTTGAGACGCAGACAAATGGTTTCCACATTTTCATGCAGTTGCATTCTCATGGTTCTTTGGAAACCCAGAACCAGTTCTTGAAGGAAGCATCACATGCCATAACAGCCATTGTTTTGAGTCAGCCTCATCATTGGCATCCACCCCCTTTTCCAAAATACCTTTCTTAGCTTATTTGTTCATTGTTTCTTCCAATTTTAAAGGTACCACGATCTTTTTAAAAACTGAGACATTTAAGCAAAACAAAACAAAACCCCCACAAAACAACAACAGAGTCCACTAAAGTTTAGGTAAACAGAATAACTAGAAGGAAAAATAACAGGGGTCTTAAAATACAAAGAAATAAAATTAAGCCTCAACAGAAGCCACAGCAGGTATTACCATGTCAGAAGACTACTCTGGCTGACTCCATTCACAACATTATTTTTACAAACCAAGCAGATGCAAATGTGACATCTTGATGCCATTTACTTGAAAAGCAGTGGTTAGACACAAAATATCCCTGCCAGATCGCACTTTTATTTCCACAAACAGGAAACAAAGAAGGTAATAAGCCATCCATACTTCCATCTTCAAAACAAAAGTACTGTATCTAGATTTCAGGCTCTGACAAAGCCACATGCTACACATTACATCTTGCTCCATGATTAAAGAACACTGGTTAAAACACAGGAGTCCATTTTTGCTGTACCAGGTGTTGTTTTCTTGCAAAGCTTGAAAACCCTTTAAAGATTAACAGTGATACACATTGCAATAAACCATTCTTTCAAAATTTAAAGACACTCTGCAAAGCCAAGCAGTCAATGATGGTCTTATTTGACAGATAAAACCGGGGCTCTCCTGTGGGGTGTGGGAGCAGGAAGCCTAAGCACTCCCAACTCCTGCCACCCAGAACTGAACTCAGTTGAGGTCCAGGAGGGCCTACGGCTGGGCCCAGGGTTAGGATGTGCCCTTCCCGGCACAGCAAGAACAGCTCTATCCCTCGGCCACTGCTGCCTCCCACACTTCCCTCCCCGCAGGCAGCCCAGGCAGTGCAGCTCCTACAGCTCCCATCGAGGCTGTTCTGCCTGTTCGGCAGGAATCAGGTTCTGTAAATTAGGCTGAAGCTCGAGCCAACAAGGTCAGCTGTGAGGCACCAAGCTTTAAGAGTCTCTATAGAGGCAGAATAGGCAAAAAGGTTACAAATAGCAAGAGAAACCTTTTCAAAACCCCTGGATTTTAGGACATGGGAAAGAACGGAGCAGGGGTGCAAGAAGACGGCTGGACAGCAAGGAAGTCTGCTGGATGACAATACACAGTTTTGCTGGTACCCAAACTAGGACATTTCATAGACAGAGTCAATGTTAAGCACTACTGTAACTTATCTGGAATATCAGATTATATAAACTTTATCTATTAACAGCAGCAATTCAGTATTCTGTTAAAAAAAAAATCAACGGAATCTTGTTTTGTAAGAGACATTAGTATAGAACAGTATTCCAGGTCACTGGGCTTCCAAATTAAATACCAGTATTAAAGGGCTTGTAATGGAGGCAGCATGTGTACAAAACCTATGGCTATCCAGTGAAACCTTAATCTTTCAGTCATTGTTCCCAAGATGAAAAGGTCATAGTTTCATAGAGAATGGCACTCATTCCTCAGCAACCCTCAGAATACAGCATAAGTGTTTTGGGGAAAGAAGAGTTCAAATCAATCACTTCCAAATACCAAGTCTTCACCACCTCATGAGAAGAGAACCCTTTTAAAAAGTAATATACACTGACTCCCTCTTCCTTTCCTCCCCACAGCATTCTTCGTCCCTTGTTCTCCTTAAAATAGACCTGTATCTACATGTTCTAGCCACTCCATTGTCCACACCCTTTTCTCTATAGCTAACAACTCGTGTGAACTAATAGATCAAGCATGTCCAAAACCCTCTTTCTACCCCAAGCTGAAGGAACACTGTTCCTCACCTGCTTATTGTTCTCACAGTGTAAACAAAACACATTTCTCATATATGCTGTCTACTTCACAAGTTTTTTAACAATAGCTGTTTAGTTCAATATATATTTTTAACCATTTATTATAAAAACAACTCTTTCTTTTAACTGAATCATACCTTTTCTCCATATTTCACTTTTGGTTCCAGTTTCTGTTAACATAGTGGGTATGTTCTGTTACTAAATAAAATTGTACATCATTTTTATTTCCACGTAAGACACGATAATAGAAGAAGTGGACCTTTGAAGAGCAACAATGGTTTTGGTTAGGAATTCACTACGAGGCTTTTCATACTCTAGTTTACCAAGGGAAAAAATAAAGTCTTCAGTACCAAGAACACAATATTATTTTATTATTGATTTATATTAGAACTGCAAAATTTAATTTAGCACTTTTCCAAACTTCCACAAAATAACCATGAACACACATTGGTATTATATACTACAGAACTCCAGTAACACTTACTGTGATACGTACAGCACTACTGCAAATGCTATGCCATTTATACTAGCCGAACAGAAGACCAACCCTAAGAAAAATAAAATCATTGTAGACCCATTTAACAAGCCAAGTAAGAGCAAAACCACACTGTAACTATTGTTTTACCATATGAAATCTGTTAGACTGATACTCTTGAGAAAAATAAAATCACATCTGAGCACTAAGTGATAGCTCACACTCACCTGGTCCTCATCAGCAGGAATCGAGAAATTATTTGAAGTAAAAATAACACATCAACTGTAATAAAGACAGAAACAGCACTCAGACGATCATGTAAGAAAAGGTGACAAAAAGGCTGCTTTGTTTTATTTGAAGACTAAGTTTGTTAGACAGGAAACAGTTCTGGAAGCGATAGAAGTATTACGAAAATACCAATACTTCAGATTCTGCATGAAACACACGCATTCTATGTCACTGTACTTGTCCAGTGAGTATTCATCAGTATTTTTCATAAAGTTAATACTAGTTGTCTAAAACCTAAATTAACTTCAGTGGTTTGGGGCTTTTCGATCTCAAGAAAATCAGATTTTTTGCTCATCACTACTGTCAGATGAGTATTACAAGAAGCAGTAGCTGTCCTAGAATTAAAAAAAAAAAAAAAAATTTAAATTTGCTACTCTACATATTCTTTTTATATTCTTCTTTAATCTATAAACATTTCAAACTATTAACCCAGGGAAGGCCAGGGGCGGGGGTCAGGCAGGCATGGGGGGAAGGAGGGGGAAGGAAGCACAGAAGAAAAGCACTGAACACTTGGCATTACAGGAGAATAGACAGAGAACACAAACAGCTTACTGTGGAGAAGGCTTTAATCAGGAAGTAGCCATTATCCTGTCGCTACAGAGCAGTGACAGCACTCCAAAACAAGCCGAGGGTTTGGTCTTGGAGGGTTTTGTTGTTTGCTTTCTTTTTCAGTCAAGAAGGAAGAAAGCACACATGCTATCATGTCCGAGCTTGCTGAGCCCAAAGGTCGCCAGATGCCTATTGTCAAAAGCTATCCTGAAAATGAAATCCAAGCAAGCGTCGACAAAGCTGTATTTAAGGAAGCACCTAAAATCTCCCACAAGCTCCCTCTGTGTTACACACAAAAACATGGCTGTCTCATTCAGAGATTAGCAATTATTGTAATGAGATACTGTCGGAGGGGGTCAAACAGTGCTTCCTGCAGTTTACACATCTTGATTTCCTGGTAAACAAACCAAAAGGCAGGTGGAGCACTTGGATCATCGGTAACACAGCAGCTCACGGACCAAAACCAGCTCAGGTGAAACACGCAGCTTTATCTGTACTTTAATTACATGAGGAGAAAAGGTAGCAGAAAAACATAAAACCAACGCAACTATGTGGAAATTTTCCCCACAATGTTACATAATGATCAGTGCCAGGCTGTATTGTTTTCTTTTTTATGCCAAGCCCAAGAAAAATATCTTTATTTTCTTGTAAATGATGCTTATGCACGCACACACACACACACACATACACACACTCTCGCTCTGCAGATCAAACTGCTCCCCAAGTTGTTCTGGAATGTAAAAGTGCTACAAAACCATAACCTGAAACAACCCTGGAAAAATCTGAAACTGAGAAAAACAAACTCTAATCACTGCATGTGAGTTTAAGCATCAACCTCCCAAAAAAAGCACAATTAAAGAAATCTACTCACAATACTCAGAAATCATAAGAATTACTTAATTAATACAATTTTAAAAGAAAAAAAAATTCAAATGCCTTTTTCTGAAACTGCCAAACACTTTTCCTCCACAAAAGGAAATAATAGCATATGGACTAAACGCATGGCAATGATTTAGTGAGAAAAGATTATATTATTGTTCCCTACCCATAATCATTCCAAAAATTAATTTCTACAAGCTCCAGTTTAAAAATCATATTTTCATGGAAGAACTGAAGAGGGTCCTAGGTTACTAAGAAAATTAAAAGGGAAAAAAAAGAAAAAGCAACCCCCAACAAATAAGCAAGAACACTCCCCCCAAAATAAAAACCTTGACTAGCAGAACAAAAAGCTCACTTCTCCTAAGCAACTAGAATAAAGCACTGGGTCCAAAAACAGAATACAGAATTTCTGCAAGGGATAAATATAGTTAACTTATCAGACAACCTGTTGATGCAAGTGAAACAGTGACCTAAAATAAGAGCACAAGGGCTTGAACCATAACATGCAATCTGAGAAAAATTACTTGTATAGCAGGAGAGAGATGCAAAAGCACTTGATTCCAACTTCAAAATTGTTGCAAAAAACACATATTACTTCATAGCAGAAATACTTACTCAAAATAGCAAACATTTATGAATACAGGCCAAATACCTAAATCCAGCATCATCTGTGAACATAACTTGCATCAGTGGTGTTGGAGAGCAGAAACTTCCTGCAGTTTATTAAATCAATATATTTATTTACAAGAGTCTCAGATGCAGTATTAGTCTGTCTTTTGCTTATAGAAATTTTAGCTGGAATCCTCTCACACTAAGTGCATGGACCAAGAAGGAGGAGACAAATGGGAAAATTCATTACTTAAGGAATAACAGAGATTCTGAATCATCTTTTTACTCAAGAAAAACTAACAAGTTAATAGAAATTACCTCCAACTAAAGTACAAAAGATTGGAAGGAGGAGGGGTGTGTCCACAAAGGATGGACCCAAGAACCAACTTTCTTCCCCACATTCAGCCTGTGACCA
>VYZQ01037194.1:13272-34278 GCA_013400655.1 Mystacornis crossleyi
GGAGGAGGGGTGTGTCCACAAAGGATGGATCCAAGAACCAACTTTCTTCACCACATTCAGCCTGTGACAAAAGTCTCAACCAGCTTTCACTCCTCAGAGGCCCTCATGCAATGGCACACCAAAACCAAGTCCTGCTTGTGTCCCTATAAATTCAGGCTCCGACAACATTTACAAGCCTCGGTACCATTTTTTCTCTACGTAGGCTACTGTACAGAGACCACTCTTGAGTTCCACTCTTACACTGAGTACCACTGGATTGGTCTAGAGTGGTCTCCACAACTGAAAACAAAGATGCATCACAAGAGACAGATTACCTTATTTCAAATAGTTTCTCACCACCAAGAACAACTACATCGACCAATCTTTAAAACCCAGCAGCTGACAGTAAGGAATCTGCATCCTTACACTGGTTATAGCTCTACCAAAGCCAAGGGAAAGAGGTGTCCTTTCCCAAGGGGAAGAGAGGCAAGGATCTGCTCTTTGTTCTACCTCCTCCATATCGGGGCCACATTCATGGGTCATACTGCTTATGATTTAGCTTTATTTTAATGGCCCTTTGGTTCTCGGTGAATTGTTTACAAAATGCATGAACACTGCATCTGTTGATTTGATCCTTAAAATGGTATCTTGGATTTGGAGTAAACACAGTAGCTACCAGTTGAACCGTCACTCAGAAAGAGCCATATTCTACTCTTATTAAATACATCTCTACCAAAACCCTAATAAGTACAGAATTGTTTCAGGGCACATAGAGGTCACACAAAAACCCAGAACACCAGCCTATTCTTTACATTATTTCAGTGCCCAAAATCATTATTCATGCAGCCTCATTACCTAAAACTAATCACAGAACTACTAAAAATCCCAAAATATCGCTTGTTTAGTAGCATCTCAAACATTTGCCACTAGATTTCAACCCTAAACAGTATATACACATGGAATAAATACTCTAAGAGCACAGAAAAGTAACTGAATTAAATAATTACAGTACATTTTAATTTTCCTGTATCAAAACCTTCTTGTATGTTCCTTTTCATTTTTACCATTTTCATTATCAAAATGTCTTAGTATTACTGAATGGTTTTAACGAGCAACTTGGAAACAAAACAAACTAAAGCATATCAGGATCTCACGGAACACATCGTCCTATGTACCAAAACATACCATTTCATACTAAAGGTGATGTATCTTACATAAAGTTTTGCTAATACTTTTCAATATAATCTATCAAAATATAGTCATTTGAGTTTTATGAGATTTGATGACAAGATGACATTTATTTCCATGTTCTGCATACATTGCTACCATCCATTTTAAAAAGCATTAAAGAAACCAATATTATTAATTTTCTTTACGTATATGTATGGGGCAGGGGGGATAAATTCAGTACTAACTGCTATTTGGTCAAACAAGATTTTGGAGAAAAGATTACACAGGTAGCAAGCACGGCAGAGAAATGCACATAGAAGGAGGGTAAACTGCTATTTTCCATAAAAATAACCATTAATTTACCACGTTATTGGAAAGTTGAAATTAAATTATTTTGAAACTATAAAGATATTTCAGAAGTTTTAAAAGCTTCGAACAACAATAAATATATTCTTTATCTATCATCAAAGTACACATACACACACAGACCCTCTGAGAATACAATATTCATTTTGCTGCAGAAGAACAGACATTGCATAACAATGAGATTTGCTAATGAAATCAGCCATCAACCTGGAATACATTTGTACTAAACCAAGACCTCAGTGTCATTTTCTTTTTGCATCATTTGTTCTTTCTCTCATTTTTCGACCTTTCAAGTATCCTGTCCTCCTGGTTTCACTGCTTCAAGTACAGCAATACTGCAAAATATTTTAACACTGTATGTACAACACCTTTTTATTTTACAAAATTTCTTTCTCCTCTAACTGCTAAATGCCGATTCTAATTGCACAGCTTCTATCCGCATTGTTAACATAGCCTTGAAAGAAAACTCAGTGGGTACTACTATAGAAACAAAGGAGTTTTATTTCCTCTGTAAAACTGCAGGAACATCTAATAAAAACTGGCTGTTGCTTGGAACAAACTACAATTTCATAGCTCAAGTTGCACATCCCTTAATACAAGAATTTACCAGAACACCACATTTTAGAAAAATACCCTCTCTATTCATCTAATGATTAAACAGGAAAGAATTTAGCATCATTAAATGAATACAAGTGTATTTTCTTTGCCTGAACCTGCAAGACCATCATGAAAGAAGTTAAACAATCCAGCAAGTTCAGTGACAGTATGTTAAAGTATGCGCTATACATAACAGGTACGTAAAAGACTTTACTGAAGAAGAGATGAGTACAGAATGGAATTATCTATTCTACTACTCCAAGCTGACCATAAAAATTTTTACATTACAAAGGTAATTTAAAAGACATTTTTCTCTCATTATACTAACACCGTATTTTGGTTTTGCGGGTTATGTACTGTCTTACACTTCACAGATAAAAAGCAACCTGGCTGCACCCTTAGCTCCATAAGTATCAAACCTATACTTTGAAATCACCCCAAAACTATTAAAACAAGAATACAGCGCACTATTTTTTTCTACTGTTCTCACGTTGCAGACTTTTTTTTTCAACTGAATTAATACAAATAACAGATGGTAACTATAAGGTACTATCAAGTTAGCATTATTGTTGATAAGCTCCAAAGTCGTATCAAAACATAATACAACACAATAGAGAATAAATGTTTGCTGACTTGTTTGGTAGGGTTGGCTTTTTTTGGCAGAAGTCGGGGAGAGGGAGGGTCACACATGTGACATGGTGTTTGCTTGGGTGAGTATGGGTGTTTGCTTGTTTTTTCTCCCTTTTTTTTGTCCATTAACACTACAAAACACTAACTCCATGAAAAAGAAAGGACATACAGTTACTTACACCAGTATACAAAAATTGCACACAGAACTCTCATGGAATAAATGGAAGTAATTTGTAATTTACTTTTTCTGGGGGATGTAAGGAAGCCATTCAGTCATTCTGTAGTTACAACAGCCATCACAACATCAAAAAAACCCAAAAGGCATAAAAAAACCACTGAAAAAAATCAAGGAGAAAAACAATTACATGTCAGAATATGGACTTAAGCATCCCCGAAGCCACTCCTATCAAATGGTGTCTGAACAACCCAGGAAGAATACCATCAAGATACTGGACATAATGAACTAGCTAAGTAACAGAAAGCATAAAAATTTACATAAACTATCTTCATATGTGTTCCACTACTAAGTTAACAAGCATCTATGTCATTAAGAGCCTTTGAAAGCTAAAACCATAAAACATGGCCCTATTTCTTCTTCCATCTCTCTTGCTTTTAAAGATATGTGGCTACAGGATACAAACATCCAGGCACATGCGATATGAAGATGTCTCACTCTCCTTTGTGCATTACCACGTCCTAATGAAAAGATGTATGAAGACTATCACACACTATCAAAAATGCTTCTTTCAATTAGGAAGCATTTGTCCTTCCGCAACAAAGACGTCCACATTACATATCAAAATGACTGAAGCTGAAGAGATAGAGGAGGCATGATTAATATAAAAGCAAGAACTGTATGACTTCCAGGCTCTGGAATAAAGAGGCTCTAATGCAACAAAATTGACCCTTGAAAGTGATAGGTCATTTTCTTCTGTGATAGACAGTGATTGCTTGCTGTAACTCCAACAATTGTCCAGTAGGCTCAGAGTATGGCTGGCAGATGATAGCTGTGAAAAGCTTGCACTTTTAACAATCACTTACTGCCACGTAATATTGATCAACAGTCCAACTGAGCATCTTCTACAAGATGTTACGGGCTCTTGAAGCCATGTACTACAGCAACTGACATCATTGGTTATATTAGGGATCAATCTAGTGGATATGGAACCTAAGAATATAGAAAACTGTTAAATGATACAGTCTTAATTCAAATTATTAAATGAGAAAGACTAAGATATGCAAATTTGCTGTACATATGAAATATGTGATTCTGATACATTGCTGTTGACACTAGGCATATCCCTTAAGCACACGACATAAAACTTCACAACTCACATGACTTGGCATAAATTTCATAGGCATGAGAAAACAGAAACCAGTTATTCTACTACTAAAAGTGAACCCTTATTTTAAAAATATAGACGATACAGATGAAACCATATCAACACTCCACAGAATAAGATAATGCCAGGTGCTAAAACACACTTGAATTTTGAAAAAGCTTGAACTCAGAACTTAGTCTGAATTAACCAACTGTATTTATGCTCTCTGAACTAACAAGAAATAGCTACTTCAGTATAGTCTAAAATTCTGTATTTTGCTGCAATAAATCAGAGATATAGATGCTCGCAGTACGAACGTATTCCAAAAATTAACTGCCCATTTTATAATGTTTCAAATATTCCAGAGAATATTCATAAACATACACCCATGTTCACATACAGAATATACACATACGTTTATCCAGTTTGCATATACAGATTTTGTATTGTGCTGTACTAGTAGTCATACACAAACATCTTTACTTTCAATACTACACAATGATTAAGTTAAACACTATTACTTATTACTTATTGCACTTCAATGCAGAAATTGTAAGCATCCTTCAAAGCTTACTTTTAATACCTAGCAATAAAGCAGACTTACGTTTTTTTCACAATGAAATACCACAAATTGTACTGAATTATAATGACTACTATTTATCTACTTTTAGGGAGTAAAACTGGAGGACGATTTATTAAAGCACAGGAGGAACTCCTGAACACTGGAAGGTCACAGGCTATGTGCTGAGCTGCTAAGCGAAAGCATCTATGATGTTGCAGAGCTACCATTTTTCTTCCTTGACAAAGCCTCCATCTGCCACAGAGCCATTTACAGCCTCAGAGTCAGAATATCAATGATTTCCAACCATTCTGCAAGTCTGCTTTCACCTTGACATCACCTCTGTAAAATATCTAAAGCAGATGATACATATAGGTCTCAACTAGCTCTAAGCCCATGCTTTATTCAACTGATACGCATTTAAGCTGCACTCTAATATACCATTTCTTTACTTCTTCTGAATTGTGCAAGAATACTAAAACTCCAAATTATACATGCTTTTCATTGCTGTGCTTGCCTTAAAGAAATTACCTTTGGAAAACCTAAAAAGAAAACCTCTGAGTACTGATAAAACATGTAAAAAGAGTCAGAAAACATCTGTCTTCACATAACGTACATGCACACCATCACAATTTACTTTATTCTTTCCCAAATAAACAAAACACAAAACTTTGAAGTTACATCAACTTGTTCAGAGCCCTGTCAATAAACAAGATGCATCTTTTGCAAGCTCTCCGAGCACCCATTTCAGCGTTTCACAGAACCACAAACTGGTTTGGATTGAAAGGGACCTTCAAAGACCATCTGGTCCTACCCCCTGCCATGGGTAGGGAGGCTTTTTACCAGGCCAGGTTGTTCAAAGCCCCATTCAACCAGACTGACCACTGCCTAGGGATTGGGCATTCTGCTACTGCTTCCACCTGTCCTGCTTGGCAAAAATCTCTGGGGGAGGGGGGGGGTGGGGGGAATCTTGTCTTATTTAGCCTTGTCTTGAGCCTTTGTCTTAATTAGTTTACGGACTAGTGATGCTACAAAGCAGTTCAAAAAGAGAGAGAGAATCACAACTCAGGAACAAGTTAAGGCCTTGTACCTTTCACACGTGGCTGAAGAGAGGTTCTGACCAGCACAAGGCCGCCACTTACCAACCTGTTCTGTCTCCACATCAGTTTCCTCACAAAACACACATTTAAGCTCTTCTGGTTCAAGTTAAAAGAACTCTGCTTAATCAGTTACCAACCTGTTCTGTTTTCACATCAGCTTCTCACAAAACATACATTTAAGCTCTTCCAGTTGTCAAGTTAACACTGTTTAATCAGCTGCATTCTAAGCTTTGAATTCTTTGATTTCAGTATTTAAATTTTTCTTTATTATCACAACATTTGCTACCTACCCTTAAAATTAGAAAAGGCAAAGTAACACTAATTTAGCTCTGCCTAAGGACTTTTGAACAATCAAATGTAAAATTATCGATGGTAGTATTATGAATTCTGGTAAATAGCAAAAAAAAAAAAGCCCAACATATTAAAAAAACCCCACTCCCTCCTTGAACTCATAGCCCATACAAAGACCAGACTTTCTGGAGCTTCCCTGTGGTGAACTGGTAAAGTCCTATTAGAAGAGGCTTTCTAGATGAAATGGGGATGCAGTAGTCAAGATGAGTTACCAGCAGAAAAGTTCCTGAAGACTTAGATTCAAAATATAAGGTGGCGACAATTTGCATATGGAAAATTACCTTCACAATAGTCAGCTTTCACAGCTACTGTAGACTAAGACTCTGAAATTTAATTTGAAAAAATATTTCTCATTTCCTATACATGAGCAAGGCTTTACATTTAAATGCTAAGAACATTTCCTTCTGTAAGAAAGCCAAAGCAAATAAAGTGAAAACTCTAATCTAATCACGTGTACTTGGCAAGATTTCTGAACTTTTAAACTTTTGAAGGAACTGTAAACAACAAAAACACTTTCTTGTGCAAATGGAATGCTGCTATTACGAAGAGAAATCAGCTGGTCTGAAGAACACAGTGACACTACCAAAAACTGAATTTACATCTGAGCTCCTCCAGTTGTCATCTGTACAGTAAAGTTTAACAAACCACTTATTCCTCCTAACAGTGGATTTACAACACTACATCAGAATCTGCCCTTCAACACTCTCAGCAAATAACCATTATTAAATCTGGTTTGCAGCAGAAGCATTAACACAGCTGGGAGTAAGTCTTACAGAAGTTGTGTCAGTAAAGGGGTTTTGTGTTTTGTTTTGGTTTTTTCACTGCCTTCCTATTATAATTTACAATACATCAAATGTAGACTATTAGTTTAAAAGAAAACTATAATAAAAAGTAGGTATTCCACAGAGAAAAATATGCAGTTCATTCTTTTTTCCTTGAACCTTCCAGTCCTTTTGTAATTTTAGCTGTTTGATCTAGCATGTTTTTTTCCTCAATAAAAGCATCTAAATACACACAAGCAAGGATATAGACGTACATACACACTAACCATACTTGCAGACAACATACAGTAATAAACTACTTTCAATTTTTTAATAAGATGATTTTCTAAAAATAACTACATAGAAACAAGTAGAAAAAAAGGCACAATTGCCCTCTGTATTTCATTTACACTGTATAATTACTGCAAGCACATAAAACGGTTACAATCATATTATCTTTAGTTTCTTAGTCAATGTTAATTGCTAGCATACTAAAGTGAAGATGTAATTAAATCTGCAGGTGTTACACCTGTATGAAGAAAGTAAATTCTCATGTTCTTCGGGGGATGGCCTGTTTCAGAAGCTTACATTTTTTCTGAGCTTTCTAAGTGTATATCCACCTACACTGTCAAAAAAACCCCAAACTGCTACTTTTCGAACATTAGTACCACAAACAACAAACAGCCTCTTCTTATAGTCACAGAATGATTCTGTTTAGAAGGGACCATAAAGTTCATCTCATCCCACTCCCTGCCATGGGCCGGGACAACTTACACTATCCCAGGGTGCTCCCAGCCCCAGTGTCCAGCCTGGCCTTGGGCACTGCCAGGGATCCAGGGGCAGCCACAGCTGCTCTGGGCACCCTGTGCCAGGGCCTGCCCACCCTCCCAGGGAACAATTCCTGCCCAATCTCCCATCCAACCCTGCCCTCTGGCAGTGGGAAGCCGTTCCCTGTGTTCTGTCCCTCCAGACCTTGCCCCCAGTCCCTCTCCAGCTCTCCTGGAGCCCCCTTAGGCACTGGAAGGGGCTCTGAGCTCTCCCTGGAGTCTTCTCTTCTCCAGGTTTCCCAGCTTTCCCAGCCTGGCTCCAGAGCAGAGGGGCTCCAGCCCCTCTACTGGGGGGGGACCTCCTCTGAACCTACTGTAGCAGCTCCACATCTTCCCTGTACTGTAGGTGCCAGAACTGTTTGGCGGGAAATATAAAAACAGAGATACCTTTTCCATAACCAAATACATCCTTACAGGAATTCTCTGCATCCTTTTGCGAAGTTACATGATGTAAAAAGGCAAATACAACTACATATGTACCTAGATGCTTAAGTTAACTTTTGATGAGAAGGGGAACAGTTGTGGAGAGCGAGCTACTGAGAAAACTGAAATTGCCATAAAAGCATAGAACTACTACTGCTAACCCAAGTTCACCAAATTTTTCTTTTTTCTTTCCCCCTTACTTCTCCATAATGTGTGTTCCAACTTGTTATCAATAATTTCTCATTAGCTGCCAGTTTCCAGACTTATCAAATTTCACTTCAACAATCCCATTTTTTGTTGATTTTCTTTTGTTCTGAGATATAGAAGCTGCAAGTGATAAAGCAGACGGTTTTATAAAAATAAAATAAAACCTGTTTGCCCAGCTCACTTGCTTCTGCAAGTCTTCCGTGTTTTTATTTAGCTGCAAACAGGCTATTATTTATCTCCCTCTAAATTTCAAGTAAGAAAAGGGTTTTTCTTGGCAATTTGCTTCCATATTTTAGAATCAGTAACTGAAATACAGGAAATCTTTCATGGGTCTGACTCACGCTCATTTTTTGTTGCTGTTTGCTTTTGCACTCCTAGCCGCCAATTCCAAGCAGGCCACTGAATACTTTGTTACTGTGAAAAGAAATTGGGTAGTTTTCAAAATCTGTTAAAATCCCTACTTAAACTTTCTGTAGAACGCTTGATTTCTCAATGTTCTAACATCTTGCTCTTCTTTACTTTTTCTTTTTCCCCTCCACCCTCCCCTCCAAAAAAATGGGAAAAAAAATCCTTAAGCGTAGATCTCACCTATGAAGATGCTTCTGCTCATCGCCACACTCACACAACACCAGTATTTCTGTAATAGCAACATCTCTTCCAAACGTGCCTTGTCATCACAGTTTTTGTCAAAGAGGCCTCTCTTCTTAATTTCCTAACTTTACTCCAGAAAATTTTGTTCAGCCTTCTGCAGAGCTGATCTGTTACTTTTAACTCATTTATTATAGCCATTAATAACTTGTTTAATTACAGCCACACAGAAAATTTTTAGGAAGTATTATCTGCATAACTTTTGAGCACTATGTCAATATTCTAAATTAGCTCTTTCCACAAATAAAGTGGGACAGTTAGAATTCACCGCTGCCGCCTTTTGCAACGAATAAAAAGAGCCACAACTAGGAATTAAAAGAATTTTGTGTCTGGGGAGTAGAAATTAGTATCCGGAAGAACTTCCTATCTAAAATGGCATCACTTTAACATGAAAAATAAAAAAACATCCCACCAAACAAACAGGCCACCCAGCAACACCACAACTGACAACACAGAAGGAATTATCACTTGCCATTTTTCCTAATCTTTTCAAGCCCTCCCTTCATCAACCTATTTGTTACAACCAAAGGCACACTGAAACGCCATTCCTTTGTTTGGATGCAAGGGTTATTATTGCTTCATAGCGAAGAAAGTATGTTCTGTAGGCTAAAAAATTCACTGTGCTCACAAAAAATGTTAGAGATGATTAAGGATATATTTTTGATTATTATTCAGAGATTTGATATTTTTCATCTCTCAGAAAAGAATTAAGTATGGCTGGACAACACACGAAGAAAATAAACTGGCACTCTGAGTTAGTACTAATAGCCCGCATTAAAATTAAGTTTGTTGAGAGAAAGAGATCTACATCTGGCTATTGTTGCTCTTGTATTTTTTTAATGCCTACAAGAAAACTCACCAAAAAGCATAAATCTTTCTATAAATTCCTTCTGTTCTCCTCCAATTGCACATTTAAGGGGAGGAAGTTAAGCCATATCAATTTGACCATTTATGGACCATTTTTCTCATTTTTCTGAGTAAGGCACTCTTCTCCTCAGCATTCATCCTGATGGTTCCAACAGGAGTAACAGTGGTCAGCTGCTGCCAGCAGCAGTTCTCGTTCCACGCCTGCAGGTCTAGGAAAAACTGCCCCACAGAGCAGGACTTGCTTGCAGATAATAACTCCCAAAACACTAAGGAGGAAGGAGCCCCTGTAACACTTTAGTGTTCAGAAGTCAGGACAAATTTTTAACTCAAGCAATGCACCTGTATTCTTAGTGGAATTGTATCTCCTTCCCAAGGTAAAGGACTTTTTTAAAACAAGATCTCACAAGTCAGAAAGTTAGCAGGTTTAGCTTTTCAAAGCCAAACACACAGATAATGTTTAATACCAATTATATATTTCATCCCCCCATCCCCTGCAATACTGGAAGCTTCTTCTAGAAAGTTTCTACATCCTCTTCAGTCACTGGAGGCTGGGAAAGTAGCAGTCTCAGCACGTCCCAGCAAAAAATGTTACCTCATTACCAGAAAAAACAACAGGGTTAACAATTTTACGAAATGAAGGTTTTTTCATTAAAACCAGCTCACATTACAGAAGCTGGCACTACACTACAGCATTACAGGAAGTTTCACAGTATCTGATTCTGCAGTAAATAATAAATACTAGATAAAGCCTTCCTATTTCTGTGCGTTATTGCAAATTACTTAATGACTTGCCTAGTTCTGCTTTTAATTTTTTTTAATGGTTCAGAATACCACTCATGACTTTGAAATAGCAGGCTATCATACCTCCCACCCTCACCTGCTCTCCTATCACTGCCTGCTGAGCAGTATGTTCACTAGAAAACTGCTCTTTTGAACTTCAATTCACTCGATCCCTCCTGTTTAATCCATCTGCTCTCTTCATATTAACCTATTCGTTCTTTGAATTTCGCAGCTGCTGGTGGTGCTCTTGCCATTCCCATAAACATTGTATTAAGTCACATGTAGTGGCTGTAACAGCTTCTCCTTTCACACTGTACAGAAAGCATTTCTGAAACCTGAGCCTTTTAACTTTAATCTTATAAATTATTTTAACCAGCACACAAAAATGATTGATTTAGGCTCTTCTTTCTACTGTCAGCACAAATTTCACCTCTACTGACTGTAAAGTTACATCCGGGATGAGGGCCAGGAGGTCGCTGTTTGAGACCTAAGACTCCACTGTATCACCCAGCCTAGTAAAACAAGAAAACTCACCTTCATCATCTAACAAAATATCACGTGTTCTCGGACTGTGCAAAATGCCTTTCAAAGCTGCTAAAACCAATTTTGGAATTAAACTCCCGGCACAAACTCTCAATTAGTTTTAAATACTCTGTAAACTGTACAACAGGCATCAAAAACTACTAAAGGTATACACTAAAATTACATGCTGTCAAATTTGTATTTCGAGCCTACATACCAAGTAATCCAGAAAGAATGGTAACAGTATGATGGATGCTAATTGTTAAAGCCCTTCTCAACAGCTAAACCTGAAGTCACAAAAATAATTGCAGGCATGGACTAAGAATCTGTAAGTTTTAGCAAAGGCTGTAAACGTCTGGCTGAAACCAGGACCTGGATGCAGAAGTTAGCACTAAGCCATTCAGTACATAATGTTTTCCTTTTCCCTGTATGAGTCACGCTTCTCAGGGAACGATCAGAATGCTTACTGCTACAGCTTACTTACTGTGACCAACGTGGTCAGTTCTGTGACATTGCTGTTCTGCAACCTGAAAACAAAAAACAACTGATGATCAACTGAGTCATCAAGTAACTTTTACAAGGACAAAGGAAGATACATCAAACAGAACAGTAAAATTTATCCCAAAAAAGTATGTGAGGTACTTCCAGCACACTGAAAGCACTTTGCTTCCCACTGTCAGATATGAAGCCATTACACGAGGAACAGTTGTAGATAAATGTTTCATAATAACACTTGATTTGTTTGCAACCCTCTGTTTAAACATACATACCCATTTTACCATAACTGAATTGTGAATGATGCAGTATAACATGTACCCCTTTGATAAACACAGTAAGCCAAAGGAATCTGTCAAAATGCAAAAAAAATTCCCAAAAATTAAAGGAAAATCTTTTTTTTTTTATGATGGAACCAGAGTTTCATTCCATTAGTGATGCTCTCTAGCACAGAGATTACAAATTCTCTTCCTACTATGAGAATTCAGAAGCTAATTCAGAATCTGTGCACGAGTACACAATCCACACATAATTCACTGAAAATTTAAAACTCAAAATAATTTTGAACACTTGTTTGAATTGCTAACTTCCCAGATTTTTTTCCCCTGGGTAGATCAAGTTTTTCTAAACACCTAGTTCACACACACTGTATAGGACACCAAAAACAGCACAACAGGGGCAACTTTTCCATTTAAGAAAAATGTTACTCGCAATAGTAGTAGAAATCCAATACTGTTATGGTTTTCTAATATATATTTTTTCACTGAAGATGTGTAAAGATTCAGTGAAGTTTTACAGCTTGGTATTTAAAAATACCTTCTGTAGAATTAAACATGGACTAGCTTTACAAAGCTTAGAGGTGCTCTCTTCAGCTACATTGACAGACAATTTTAACTAAGCAAATAGGCGTAATTGCCTACGCATCAAAAATGCTAGAGAAAAATGGCATTTCAGGATTTTTCCTTTGGGCTTGCCTTGACTGGGGCTTTTATGCTGAATACAGTTTAGAAAACAAATGTGTAGAAAAACAGGTACTTTTACTCTAGATCCTTTTCCACAGCATCACACCACTGTGACCATAAAGCTCACCTATCTCACAGTGGCACAGACAAGAAAGCACACTAGTAAGTTTACACAAACAAAACTTCAATCATCTACATGAGCAAGAACTTCTTTTAGAGCAAGGCAAGCTAGATAATTTAAATCTAGGTAGGCAGTTGCATCAACAGCAGCCATAGCTTTTTTTAAATTTAATCCTTAATTACAACCTCTAAATGTGTGGGCATTAACTCCGACTGCTTTTTTTCTTTGTTATGGCCATCAATGTCAAGCTACACTTCCAGGCCTGCCAGGAAAGCAATAGGTATTTTTCTCCCTTGACAAACGACAGCCAGGAACAAAACATTCCTCACAACAGTCAGTGGCAACATCATCAACCTATAAAGGAACAGTATCGTGTTTATTCTCCCAAGGGGAAATCTAAACACTGATAATCTCCTTCTCTACCCTACTGCCATACTTTGACACCACCAAAAAACCCCAACCTACTGGAACCAAAACAAGAGAGGAGACAGAAGATACCACACAGTAATTACACCATTTAAACAGTGGGAGCAAAACATTTAAGAGAGGGGAAGCTTGAAAAATTATGTATTTTGCTACACTCCCAATCATCCTGCTGGCTGACTAGAGCCCTGAATTTTCTTCCAGAAAGCAGAAAACAAAGTCCTATTTCTTTTCTTAAGTTGGAAATGCGGCATTTCCTGCATTAGCTGAAGGTCAAAGCTCAAGTACTTGCTTCTCAGCTAAGATTCTGCACATATGTTCTGCTTCTGATTACATATGTTCCTTTGGCACTGCTAAGTTTGGGGTTTGGGATCAGTCCTGAAGGCACTAACAGTCCCCCAAAACCTGAACTTTGGGACAAACATTAGAGGTTCAGCAGAGGGCAGTGAAAAGAGCTCTTCAGGTTCTTGCTTGCCACTTGCCAAGAATGATAGCCAGCTACTTAAGAACCTGGCAGGCAGGGATACTGCAGAGTCACAGCTTCCTCAGCCTTGAATCAAGTCACGAAACAGTTTCAAAAACAGGTTTTAGTGTGGCTTCCTGATTAAACACACACAGACTGGTTTTGGCCCCAGTGTCCAGTGTATAGAGTGAACAGGTGCCCTAAATGGAAAACCAAGGTAAAACGCAAGAGCAAAAATATGATTTGGCAAGAACGGAAGGAAATTACACAACACCAACTTCTCCGTACAGTAAAAGAAAAAAAAATACTTTAAAGGACCGAAGAATATTGTTTCTGGCTAAATATTCTCTTTCTTGACATAACTGCAAACACAAAAACATGAAAAGCTCAGGATTTACCATTTAACTGTGCAATAGTGGAAGTCCTTGACACTAGTTTCTTCTTCCTTTATGTACTCTCCGTTATTCCATTAAAGCCCTACAGAGAAACATTTTTTTTTTGTGGTTTATTTTTTAGATTTGTTTTTAGAACCAATTATTAGAAAGTGTAAAACAAAGTATCCTCAGACACAAACAAAATCCTAATGCAATTTAAGAATAAGAGGCCAGAAATAGCCAACATTGCACACTCAATGGAGAGAGGTGGAAGTCGAATATTTAAAACAAAAGAAAGAACAGAAAACCAAATGTGGTCTATGGAGAATGGGACAGTGAACACGGACAAGAATGATTTTATTGTTTATTTTCAAATTCCATTATTGACTATGCAACATTAATGTAACCTAATCAGGCTTCCCTGCATTATTTCCTTAGTGTGTAAAACGTAAAGACAAAGGAAGCTTCCTGTGCTTAATATTAGCATATAAATTGAGCTAATTAAGGTTTGACTTCAGTGGGAAGACAGGGTGAGGTGAATTCCCACCTTTGTTACTCTTATCACTTTGCAAGGTTGGTTTTTAAGCAAGACTAGAATAACTGGTTTAACATTCTGGCAATGGCATCTTCTCAGTTAAATCAAAACTTAGTATCTAAAAGCACTGCAGAATGCAACAAAATGTGCAACGTTTTCATACAACTGTGAGGGAAGACATTTTCTATCTTGATGGCAATTTGCTTATTTCTCCAGTGCAAACCCACTACAAAAGGTACGCCTGTCTTTTAAAAACTTTGTGCCCTTTTTAATTATACTGCAAACAAAGACTGAACGAACACTGTTTTCAGGTTACATTCTTCCTGATTTTCCTGAGTAATTCAGGACCTGTCTGCTCCAAAAGTTTACTCTGACGGGAAAGCTAACGAAGTTGTAGCATTTATAAAAGACTGAGAAAGTAAGATTAGGGAGCTTTATCAATCTGTTTCATACTTCTATTAATATTTGTAACCAGTAGTTCTTGAAAACCCTACAGAAAGAACATCTGATAAAATGGGGGGCCCTTATTCCTTTAAACTTACCTGAACATTTGGAAAAAACTGAAGCAAGTTTCTCTGTGCATAAAGAAAAGATATGCCATTTCTGGCAGTTTTAAAAAGCTTAGCAGAAAAGTCATCAATACCTACTAAAGACTAGCATATGACAATGCATTTACTGAAAACCCTTTCTACTGGAATAGTCAAAAGGAAAAGAGAAGTCATGGGCCTAAAATACAGCTTTAGAAAAGTACTCTGGTTTAAAAACCCACACACATACATTTTTATAGTTTTTTAAAAGACTTGTTTCCTGAGATGAATTAATGTTGGAGAACCAATAATTTAAAAAAAAAAAAAAAATTTAGAACAAAAGATCAACCAAAAAAAAAACCCTCAGAAAACGTTTAATCTGCCAAAGCAAAATTATCCCATATGATTTTGAAAACTGATAATTCAACAGGAGTTCAGTATTTCATCATCATATTCATGCATCAGTCAATATGAAGAACATTTAAGTAACAGAAACCAACTGCTTTCTCTAAGAGTTTGGGTTGTGGGCTTTATTTCGTTTAAAAGATTTATGTAGTTGGGTTTTGCCTGCTTGAAATTCTCCCCCTGGCCCCTTCTACAAACCCGTGAACTAATATGGAAAGAGCACATAACTGAAAATGACTTCTGCATCAAATTTACTTCCTTCCTATCCCACACCACGCAATTCTTCTCATAATGGATCAAATGCCAGGTTTTCAGCCTAAAATTGTTCTTCATCAGCTTGACTTGAAATTGAAGGATTTTCTCGAATTCTTCAATTTCTATGTTCTTTACACTGGTTTTCTTGGGAGCTTGTGCACCATGGCGCAGGAACATGCAAGGAATATATAAGGTTTTAATTTTGCTAAACTAAAGCAGCCTAAATTCTTTCAAATCCTTCTGTAAGTCTCCAGATTACCCTCAGAATCCCAGTGTATGTTTTCTTCACCTATTTTAAAAATATGCTTCTGGAATATGAATAATCCTTCTGGAACAAAACAGAAACTAACTGTATTCCAGGTGAGGCCTTACCAGGACATTCCCAGTGTAACAATCACGTAAGAGAATCACTGAAGTCACTGCACAAAACCCCCCCCATCCAGAGACACGTTTACCTCAGCTCCTCACTCCAGTACCGGCCCATGGAGACTCAGTGGTCACACGCTTCCCTGCTGTGCAGAACCCTTCACTGGATAAGCTCTTTACAGCTCTCGCTGCCCCTTCTGAACAGAAACAACGCAACTGAGGGGGCAGGAAGTGGGGATCCACCAAAAAAACCCTCACGCTAAACCACCCTCAGTATGATCTAGTTACACTAGGTCTCATTTCTTTAAGATCTTCTCATTTCCTCCAGTCATTCACAACTGGACATTCCTCAGGCTATTAAGTACTTGAAAGGAGAAACACAAGCATAACTTCTCCCTGCAAATGCTCTATTTCCTCACACTATTATTTTATCAGTCCTCAAAGAACTACCCACTCTTTATCTGCATTAGACAAAATTCCAGAAGTGGCAGGAAACCTAAGGCCTCTACCCACATTTTAACTTTGTACAAACAGAATGAAGATAAGAAATGTTAATTCAGTTTCACTGTACAAAGAAATCATCTTTTCAGCAGCAAAAAATGGGAGTTATCCATTTTTATGACATATGTTTTAAGTGCAAGAAGCCAGATTTTTACGGTGACTATGGTAGCACTGCTTTATGGAAGTAGAAGCCACACAAACCCTTAGGTAAGTACCTGATTCTGCAGTGGGCAGACTATACCTCTCTGTCGCAGATGAAATACAGAAGTTAGTTAGCTGCTGGAACACTGCACACAGGAACTATGAATTGGCCCCAAAATGCCTGACTGAGGCTCGCACATAGTTCCACCTTATTTTTTTAATCCAAGTAATTTGACCTATGCAGCTGGAGACTTCGCTCACATTCAATCCCTGTGTACAGAGATCCACTTACAAAGAACTGCTTAGGTTGGAAAAGCCTTTCGAGACCACTGAGTCCAACTGTTCCCCCACCACTGCCCAGGCCACTGCTAACCCATGTCCCCAGGTGCCACACCCACGTGGCTTTTAAACACCCCCAGGGACAGAGACTCCACTACTGCCCTGAGCACCCTGTGCCAGGGTTTGACAACTCTTTCCAGGGAAGAAATTGTTCCTAATATCCAGTCTAAGCCTTCCCTAGCACAAACTTGTACGATCATAATAAAGTAAATACCTCCTAGACAGAGGCTGCCTTATCCTCTGAACTGTCATATTTCTTTAAGTCTCCATTAATGTAAACTTGTTTGACCACTTCAAGTACTTTAAAAATATTTCTAATTCTCATACTAAAGCAATTATTCATTGTTTGACCTCCAAATGCTGAAAAATCTCTATATACACTGTGTGAAGAACAAAGACAATCGTCCTTTGTGATTATTTCTGTGTCAATGCAACCAGACCAAAAAAGCATAACAATTGATCGGAGGCTTTATTTAGTTCAGTGGCATTAAAAAACAAATTCAACTTCTAAGTCCTTTTTGCATTTTTCAGGTAGTGTCTGCAAAACACGCCACTTTTTTGCATCATTACCCTCCCCCTAAAATAGATCAAGCTAAAAAGCAATAAAGTTCAGAATGCTGAGCTATGGGGGTTTATTCACATTGCTGACCATTTTGTGCAGCTGGACAAGGTGAGATCCTGACACTTGGCTACTCAGAAAGAAAAGTCACTGTGGAAGAAACAAAAGCTGCACGGACTGTCAAAGCTCTGTCAGCACACTGGACACACTTATGCCATCAACCTTTCCACATCAGGACCTTTCACTGTTATGATGGCTGAAAGCAATGATGTCAGCTACAACATGATCTACATCATAATTAAGTATTTGGACCAAGATTCAAGACCTGTGAAAAAACGATCTTCTAGTAAAGCTTGCCCAAAAGTGCTGAAAGGCTTTTGCATCGCTTTAATTAGTTTTCATTGACCCCCACATTCTACAGACATGACAGAATTTTTCTCTGACTCAGCACTTACAGGGATCAGCAAGCACACTCAGGACTAAAAAGCGTGGCCATTTTATATAACCTCCCTACGTGTCACTTCCGTCCATTTGAGAAACAAGAATTGTGTCAAGGCTATTCTCTAACAAGTGAGGACATACTGGTCAACAACTCTATCATGCCAGTAGAAAGTGAAGAAAGGAACACTGTCAGTAAAAATTCAAAACTGCTCTTCTTCCTGTTGTCACCTTCAGTGGAAGATAAAAAAATGTGAGAAGAATTTTTTCTTCTAGATAAGTGCCATTTCAGCCTTTAACATCCATTTTGAGCTAAAGAACAAGAGAAAGTCTGAGAATTACTGCACCAGCAGGACTTGATCCTCTTTTTGAAGAGTGCATATTTGCTCTGCAATGTTGTAAGCTCTTGCAAACAAGAGGAAAGCAGCAAGACCTGGCTTCAGCACTCACGTAGCTGCTCCAGTCTGCCAAAAAGACACAATAATTGTTTTGCATAGTGCCCCAGTCACAAACAAAACTTCACTACACCGTACATCATTCAGAGAATCCTAGACAGTATTATAAAAGCAACAATCACACGAACATAGCTGAAGAGAAGATAGAGAAAGCAAGAATGAAAAAATCAGCCAAAGGAAGAAAATAAGAAAAAACCAAAGCTATTAGAAAGTTTAGAAAGCCTTTTTTTCATTAATAGTATAGCTTACTTAAGAACGAAAATACAATGCAACCGTAAAGTCTCACAGGCGCTAAGTGAGACGATTAGGATGAAGATGATGATGAAGAGTACAAATAATTTTAAGTTCTTTGATATTTTGGCAATTCTCACCTTGACACAGGTACCTCTATTAGGCATGTGTTTAGGCACACACGCAGCACATACTTGAGACATATCTAAAATGTCAGTATGTCACTTTTATTAAGCCTCCCAGCATTGAAGTTTGGTAACACACAGTTAGAAGAGGCATGAAATATAGGTTTGATTCGCGATTAGATTATAACAAGTACACAAGCTAATAAGAGTCCTACTCTGAAAACTGCAACAAAAAGATAACTCCTTCCATGTAAAGATATTATTTCCAGGTCCTCAAAAAAAAAGTTTGATCTCCAAAACTTTGAGATGCTCTGATGTGACAAATAGTAAACGGCTTGTATCTTCTCCACTAGCAATTACCAGCTGCAAGCTAAAGCATTTCAACCAAGTGAAATTGGAAATTATTGGTTATCAAGCATAGCTACATTTAAACATCCTTTGTATCACATCTTCTGTCTTTATACTTCCACATCAATCACAGAAACATCGCCCTACCTGTCTACAAAGACAATTAATCCAACTAGTAAAAACAAATTTTTAAAAAGGTATGCGTGTAGATACAGGACCACCTTCCACTAGCCCAGGCTGCTCCAAGCCCTGTCCAACCTGGCCTTGGACACTTCCAGGGATCCAGAGGCAGCCACAGCTTCTGCAGGCAATCTGCGCCAGGGCCTCAACACCCTCACCGGGAAGAATGCCTTCCCAATATCCTGTCTAAACCTCCCCTACCAATCACTTGGCATTTTGAGCCCAAGATATCATGAGAGGAAAAAGGCCCCATGTTATGTGACACTGAAGAGTTAATTTAAACCTTATGCAGAAGCAGCATTTTTGAGGCAGAAACACAGGTACTGTTTACAGTTACTTGTAATTATTCTCTTGATGAGTTATACGTACAAAAAAGAATTTTTCAAAGTAAGTATACAAGAAACCACATAACCTGAAGCAGGTAAGACATAATGTATTTTCATAAAGCAGAACTCAAACAAATTCAAATCTGGGGAAAGATAATTCTAAGTAATGTATTGGAAGGTTTATTTGGCAGAGGAGTATTGGAAGCCAAGAACAAAACCATTTCCAGAAAAAATAACTTAAATAATGCCATGATCAAACCATTTACTACATATCATTACTTATATTCTACATCAGATAAAACAGGCACATCAGATAAACAGGAACAGATTTAACAAATAAGAGCATTTTAGCAATGAAGACGGCTTTTACCTATAAATACGTATTAAGGAAAAACAATGATCTACTGCAATTCTAATTCGCTCTTGCCCAAGATAGCAGTACCTCCCTTATGCACACGTGTACCACTTTCAGGCACTGGAATATTCTCACAGGGACCTACAGTTTCCACTCATCTACAAACCAAGTCAACATAATACAGTTTTCAAACACACACACCACTCACTTTCAGTAGGGCAAACCCCTACAGTTTTAGGCTCTCACTCCTTCTTCCAAGACAACAAGCACAGGCTCCTGCACGGGCAGCTGTCATACAAAACAATTAGAGTAACATTTATTTCACGTGTCGCATAGTCCTTAGACAGTAATACCACATTCCCTTTTCTGCATTTCCCAGTGCATACTCCTCCACTCTGCTCTTGAGAACCACAGTCTGCTGATTTTATACTCCTACTGAAGAGGCACATATTCAAATCTGACGTACATAGCCTTGTATTGAAAGATGCCAATAACAAATATTTAGCAATATAACTGGCACAATACATAAGGAAAAGATATCAGGAGTCAAAGAAGCTGTGATAATAAAATACCTCATATGAGTGTTGTATCTTCATTTTACAGTGTTTAGTAAAATATTTTATTTACATTAAAAATCTTGTAGTCATCTTTACCAGTTTACATTACCACTACATTTAAATTGGAACACTGCTCTTATTAATCACAACAAAAATTACAAGCTAATGAATCATACAGTATGCTTCCTAGTTACACGTCTAGTACTAGGCGGCATGACTTTTCAAAACAACCACTAAAAATTAAAAAATGGGGGGGGGGTTATTACAAATAAGGGTTTGTTGGGGGTTTTTTGTTTGTTTTTTAACACTTGTTAAATTTCTGAAGTTTACTGCCTTACCAAAAAAAGGCACTGCAGCTGGTAAACTAACTTTAGCACTGCAAAGACCAAAGGGAAACACAGGTTTTTTAATTTTAA
>VYZQ01037194.1:34345-47382 GCA_013400655.1 Mystacornis crossleyi
CAGAAATGTTATTAAAAGGTGAGAATTACAACCACTTAAAAATAAACTAGTAAACAGATTTCATCAAATTACTACAGCAATTTTAAAGTAATATATTACTCCTCTGGAACAACCAAAGGCTTTAATTTGGTCCATGTGCAAATAATCATATCAAAGGCAATAAAAAAGCCTGTATCACAAAAAAAAAAAGCCAAGAGTACTCTTGCTAGTCCAGCTGACAATTTACAGGATGGCAGTGAATCTACTAGATCACTGAAATCCAGTCCACAACACATGGCGTGGGGGGAGGGGGAGGGTGAAGGAGGGCAGACACTTCACTTGCATTAAAAAACAGCTGTGACTGTATCTTTTACATCCTTATATTTTTCACTTACACTTGATTACATAAAATAACAAGTCCTGCTTTTATTAAGGAGAACAGCAATCAGCTATCTGTAAGCCTTCCATGTGACACACGCACACAATCCATTCCACAGGGCACTGGTAAGCAGACAGACTTCGGTTCTGAAAAACCCTCGACCAAAATGAAAGCTCTGGAAAACTGCGTATTATTACGTGCATGCACCTCATAAAGGCAAGTTTTCATTTCACACATCAATGCAAATGTTTGTTCTCTCACGTAATACTGGAATGGAAAGATAAGTCAGCATGACTTGTGCTAGACTATCTGTGTGCCCTCAATAAGAAATAATGCGCACATGGAACTGATTTTAAGGTACTTTCACCAATAGAAATTATTGAATTACTTATTGCTTGTAGTTACAGATGTAAACATCATTCTAGTCACATTACTTAAAAGTGACCAACATTTTCTACATGAAATCATACTGGATTTATTCTGAAAGCAAAATTTTGATCCAAAAAAAGTAAAATTTAGTATCCACTATCCACATTCTACTGTGCACAAAACCCACGTAGATGGTACCACGCCGAAACCTTTTACCACAGGTTTCCTCATGGGCTACTTTTGAGGTGACTGAAAAAAATTCTCCTGTGAGCAGTGCTCCTATGATGGTCCTCTGCATTTTGCTACTGCCATAAACCAGACCCCATGAGGAAATACAAGTCCACTTCAACAACCCACTTGGCAAGGACAACGCTGACAGCATTATATACTTGTTGGACAGTGGGTGCACACTGAGGAATCAGGGAACTGCTTGGAGCAGCGGTGAAGTAACACTATTACTGACCTAACACTTCCTCAGATGGCGGGCCTGTCCGTCTTCTTCAATACGGAGATTAATTTTCAGAAAACTGTAGAACTTCACAGTTGAATGCCTAACCTACTTTCAGTTATGGCTAAAAAGAAATGACAAACAAAAGTTATGGCATGGAATGGACAGGCATATGGACAAACAGGTGAGCAGAAAGCACGGTCATAAAATTTTCCATGTTGACAACAGGTACTTAAAGGGAAAGAGGCACAAAGGAACCTCCTGCATAATTAGGAGTACTCAGAAGCATTACGGTACCAGTTGCGTTTTATCAGAAATTGCTTGCTCCGTTCCATAAACAGCATTTGACTTCAATCACTATTCATAATAAACTCGCAAATAAAAGTTAATCTGCAGCTCCATGGCTAACAAGCTCTGGATCCATGACAGTAACTTCTTTAGGATTATCAAAAATCTACATTATATAGAATCTGTATTCAAAAGTGTTTCATTTTTTAACTAATGTCATTCTATGCATCACAGGCAGCTTCTTCATTGGGACGGTATGTCACCTGATTAAAAACCACAATGTTAATAGTGTACATGCATCAACGGCAAACTTTCAAGTACAAAACAGTACCATATTCATCAGATTAGCAGCCACATGTAATAGTTCCCTTCTTTCTGTGATGATTGTGTGTAGACAAGGCATTTAGCTTTAAAAAACAAAACAAAAAATACCCAAATTTGCAATCTGCCCACAGAAAAACACCCTGAATTTTTTACAGCCTACATTCTTCTGATTACTGTGATTCAGTATAAGAGGGGTAAACACTTTTCATAGTAGAGAAGGTATCAGTTAATGAAATTAGGAGGTTGCTGAAACATGGCAAATAATTTTGATGAGAAAAAGTCTGTATTATTACATTTTAAAGAAAAAATTATTAAAGATCTTAAAATATCATTAAGGTTGCTACCAAAATCATGAAAAGAAACCGGTCACTAATTTAAGGTTATGATTCTGCAGAACAGTTTTACATGCTTAGCTCCTCTAAGCGTCAGTAGGTCAATGCCTGTTTATGAAGGCACACACCTAAAACTCTCCAGGATTACTATGTGTTGACCTAATCCAACCGCACCTGAGTTACGATACAAGCCCTTTACTTAGTGGCAAACTTGTGCACTGGCAAACCCTGAGATTTACTTCAGTCTCCTTCTGGGCACATGCAGGCTCCGACTCAACTGAACAACTACAACTTTATGACACGAGATGACAACTAAACAAGCACATTTATAGAATCATCAAGATCGGGAAAGTCCTTTGAGATCATAGACTTCAACCACTAACCTACCACTGCCGAGTTCACAACTAAACCATGTCCCCAAATATCACACATACACTTTCTTTTAATTCCTCCACCCCTGTAAACACTCCCATTGTTCTGCACAGCCTGAGCCAGGGCTTGACAACTCCCTCAGGTAGGAAATTTTCCCTAACATCCAATCTAAACCTGCCCTGGCACAGCTTGAGGCCACGTCCCTCAGTCCAGGGTTTCTCAAAATTAATAGAATGCAGGCCCGTTCTGTTGAGTTCAATGTATGAAGCAAAAAAAGAAACTCAGCTTTACCAAGAGATCCTACTTACCTGTATTTCATATGCCTCCTACAACATATAACACAAATCATTCCTTAAGATGATTGCCTATTTATTTTGAACACATTGCAAGGTATAAAAATGACAACAATTATAAAAATTAAGCATTCAGATGCCAAGAAATCTTTAAAAAGTGACTGCCCCTGCTACATGCCTGTTTTAACACAAAGACACATGTCTGTCTTTACACTATTTACAGATCCCTCAGAACATGGAATTCATTTCCATGACCACAAAAAGACTGCAGGCTACATTTAAACGCTGCTCTGTATAAACCACTTACATCAACACAATAAACTTTGCAATATGCTGTATAACATCTTAACAGCTAACACTGAAAATTTACTGGCATCTGCAAGAGTCAAAAGATTATAAATTTACCTCAATGACAATCAGAAACAGGTTGACATAGAAAAAGATCTCCCAAAAAACAGGCTAGTGTTTCAAGCTGCTCTGTATCTTTCTCACATATAAATAAAAGGAAAATGACCTAGCATAATCTGTTCCTTTCAGTTCCTAATACCAGGTGAAAAGGGGCATTTTACAACTGACTGCACTTGCTGGTGCACTTAACATTAGTTTTAACCCAAAGCAAGTGACAGCGAGTTCCTTCCTTCCCCGCATGCCCTTTGACTGTTGCCTTGAATGATGAACACACTTCCTTTTGCAAACCATAAAAAACTAGTTCAAAACTAACCCTCTGGATAAGGCTCAACCATGGAATCAATAGTTCCCACTCTTGTTCAAAAATACATTTGGTTCCATTAAGACAACTTCCTATACCTCTTAAGCCTTAAAGGGGGAAAATCAGGCCTGAAAAGCACTTCTAGAAAAGAAGAAAAAAAGAACTGCAGAAAAATATAGTGCTAATATCACAGCCAAATGCCAAACAATAACGGAATCTTACTAAGCTTGTTGTCATTTTAGTAGTATATTCCTTACACATGCATTTTTTCTCTTTTCTGAAATTCACTTCCCTGAACGTTCTTACACGCAAACTATACAAACTCTTTAAAATATTTTTTATTTGGCAAGCTGTTGGCAAGTTAAAACAAACAAAAAAGACATGAAAAACACCAAACGGAAGGACTCCAGTATGCCATCAAAATGGGGCATACTCATTTTGTGTTCAAATACACACCCATTCTAAAACCCTATCCTCCAAATCCTTCTCTGCTACATTTAAGGTATGACTAAATCCAAGTGCACTCTGTACTAAGCGGCCAGAAAGATAATAGTTGTTGGAATGTATTGCTGTGATTTTTTTCACTAATCCACAGTATTTCACTGCCTTTAGTCAAGACTTAGGATCTCAACTTTCTTCCCATCTCTCACACTTTCTTTGGGACAGCAGCTGTTTAACATGGTCTCCGCGGACAACGCAGTGAAAAAATTCAATCAGTCTGCTGTTAACCAAGTGTCAGTGATTACTAAGAGGAGGGTGGGTCTGTAATCACCTAAAATCAGAATATCCGGCATTGAAAGAGACCCACAAAGATGATGGAATTCAACCCCCGGCCCTGCCCAGGACACCCCAACCCTGCCCGGGACATCCCACCCTGTCCCTGAGAGCATTGTCCAAACACTCCTGGAGCTCTGGCAGCCGTGGGGCTGTGACCACTCCCTGGGGAGCCTGTCCAGTGCCCCACCACCCTCTGGGGGAAGAACCTTTTCCTGATACCCACCTGAAGCCACCCCTGACACAGCTCCAGCCATTCCCTCGGGTCCTGTCCCTGATCATAGAGAGCAGAAAACAGAGCTGCCCCTTCGCTTCCCCACATGAGGAAGCTACAGACCCCCGTGAGGTCTCCCCTCGGTCTCCTTTTCGCTAGGCTTAGACACCAAGTGTCCTCAGCCATCCTTCACATGGCTTCCCCTCCAGACCCTTAACAATTTACTTCTTTAGACTCCTGTGTAAGGTAATTGCACTGAAAGAGCCGAACTGGGAGTGTCTATTGTTTCTAATATTAGACTCGGTAACTAAAAAAACCCAAACAGGAATTCTTCTTGCTGCTTCAAAAGCTCCTACAATCGTGCTATAAAGAAATTGTTTCTGGCACTACAACTGTTGTAGAGGTTGGGTCCCCCAGGGACCTACTGAGCACTCTTCCACCTCACTTTTCTCCTAAACCGCAAAGTTGTAGTCTCAACGGTTATCTCTGATCTAGCTCTTTCTTCAACATTGAAGCAGTGAGGTAGTAAGGATAACTCCAAGGAAGAAAAATTATCAGAGATGCAATGGAAAAATACTGGTTTGCATTTCTCACAGTTCATCCTTTTTCAATTACTGTAACTACTCAGACAAGACCAGAGCTGTAAGGAGTGATAACATCTTTTATTAAATCAACTGATACAGCTTGAAAAACTAGACTCTTTCAGGAAAGTATGTATGTTTGATATTTTTATCTCACTGACTAACATGGTAAGAAAACTCCTTTAACGGCACCCCATTTTCCTGGATCCATGCATATGAAGTAAGAATTTATTTACAACTTTCCTCAGCAATACTTTCTTTTTACATGCCAGGTTATAAGGTAGTAACTTACAACATACTGGATCAAAAGATGTATGGAGAGGAGGAATTTTGGGCTCCCTTTTATTCCCACAAGAACTAAGGATGTTAGGAAAACTGACTTTTATATGGAAAAATATATTGCTCCTTATAAAAGTTCCAGTCACTATGGCAGACAAAAATACAGAAAAGTTATCAAACTTTTCTGTATAAGCTTGATTTCTAACTGAAAAGCAAACTGAATGGGGGCAGATCAACTTTACATCACAGCTTATACATATTAATAACTAATATTCCTAAGTATGTACTTCTCACATTGTAATGATAGATAAGCATACCTTTATGAAAGTGCAGTCATTCCTAATACATCCATTATTTTTTTCATGGGATACTCAACAAGACTACTCACTTCTATTTTATTACACCTTCATTTTGAGTAATACAATCACATTTTATACTTCTTGCTTTTCCTCCAAAAGCACTGGATATACAATGCATGAAAACCACAAATTTCAGCAACTACAGTGTTAGCAAGGTAACACTGGGTAAATCTAACTAGGATCTCTTCTTCAGAACAACAAATGTTACAAAAGGGCTACAAATCTTGGCTGATATTGCTTTTTTAGTCTTTACCTAACAAGATTTCATATTGAAGATGTATGTCACCGCTCACCCTTACACCTTGTTTCTTAAAAGCTCAGAGTTTACCATTTTATTCAGAATTTAGTTAAAAATAAATATTTAATACTGAGGTTGTCCTACGATGCAAGCACAGCTAAAATGAAGGGCCTCTGTGGCTGCAGAGACCGGATTTGAAATGCAGGTAGATCAATTAAAAAAAAGCTCAAGCACAGTCTTCATGTGTGAGTAGAATGGTTATAATAGCTTGCAAACGACTATGCACTTGCTGTAACCAGCTGTTCTTAAATTCTGAATATGCAGCCTATTCATGTTAAAGCCAAATCCCAGCATCTTTTTTACAGGGAAATCCTAGTAGTTTTTCGCTTGTTCCACATGTTAGTTCTGTTAAGGATAAAAACAGCAGTAACTTTGGAACAAATAGGACCAAATTATTGGCATTTCATCACTAAGTCCATTAGCACAGCAAGGGTTGTCAGTCTTTAGAACTCTCCTACAACAGCTCAGGCAATACAACAATCTAAGCCACCAAAAAAAAAAAAAAACAAAAAAAAAACAACCCTCCACAGCATACACGCAAGCCCCTTTGCCGAGCTTTTGCTTCAGCCAATCAGCCAGTCTGCTCTGACCTGCTTGAAGGCTTGCATCAAGCTTCAAACACTTAAAAACATCAATCATAAAAACAAAGACAGGACACTGAATTATACAGTATTAACCTCCAGGGTTTGCATACAAAGACCTAAGATTTATTTATGTCCTAGCACGTTAAGAGCTTCAGCACGACGTTCTTTACACCAAACCAGCAGCCAGTTTGATGAACCTCTCTGCCCTCAGTAGTACAGTGTCTTTGATTAATGAGTGCATGCTTGTGGAGAAGTGCAAGAACAAAAAATGGGGCAAAATCCACGCAGTTATGTCCCTGTGCACTGACGGACCACTGCAATAATTTTTGTCCAACTGGCTTCCTGTTGTAGAAAGGCCGAGGGCTGAGGAGAGGGTTCTGGGATTATTCTGCTAATTATATTTGGATACTAGACACTGCTCTTCTAAAATAGGTATCTGGTAAACTGGACTGAATTGTTTATTAAAGAATCTTTCAGCATCAGAAAAACATTAATTTATTAACACAAATCAATTAATAAATACAGTCGCAATCCAAAACCATTATCTATGTACTCAGTGAAGAAAAAAATACTCTCTAGAAGATTTCAAGGTTTTTGTTCCTCATCCAACCGTCTCAGGACTGGGGTTCAAGTTCAAGAAGAGCTAGGCAGATTATTTAGTGCTTTTAAATCACTATATTAAATACTCTAAAGAAAATCTACCCTATACTTCCTGTAATTTACAGGAATAAGAATACACTGGTAGGGTTCACCATTATTGAGAAAATGAAAATTCATTATCCTTTCCAACAATTCCAGGGCAGAATTAAGTTCTGTGTAAGGCTCCGAAAAGACAACAGCATTTTCTGACAGTCATTGTATTATTTTTAGGTGTACCTTCTTTCCCAGGGCTTTATACTGCAAACATTACCCACAACAAACACTAAAACGTAGCCATTCCGCTGATTTCAGTGGGACCATTACTAATGTAAAGAGTCCATCAGGTAGAATAATTTTTCAGGTAGTTTTCCTGTACATTTTTAGTAGTTTGAATTTTAAGGTTTTGGGTGATTCCTCCCTCAGCAGCTAGAACAATCTCTGCAATCTCTTTTTGCAAACTACCAAGGCTTAACCCATTCAGTTCTTTACAATGCCTGACCTACATCAAGTGAAAGGGGTCTTATGTCCTTTACACACAGAAAACAAGACATTCAGGGGGCCCTAAGGGGTGTGAGTAGCAAGGTAAAGGAAGAGAATTCACATTAAAGGCAACAGGCATCATACAGACACTGACAAGCCCAGCACACCTTTTTCCTAAGTCCATACTTTCAGAGACTATGTTTGAAATATCATCTGTCACTAAGCAAGGTTTTAACATGTATACTTGTTTTGATATATTGGTATTTTTTTCCCACGATCTGATAGATAGTCACATAAAAAGAGAAGGAACTGGTATTAGGAATTCTGTCAAATTCATAAATTAATTCTGTTAAACTAAGCTGGGGAAACTCTCGTATCCTTTGTTCCTTGTTGCTGCATTAAAAAAAATTGAAACAAGCGTTAAGACTTCCTCATGCTCCAAGAGCGTTTCTTTCACCTGGTGTCTCATGAAATGCTAGTATCACAATAAAATAAATCACAATTTCTCCTCCCCCACAAAAGAAACAAAAATCTAATCGATACCATAAAATTAATACTTTTTTTTAATTTATTACTTATTTCCATTTAAATCTCAAAGGAAATTTTGTATCGGACTTTAACAAAGTAATTTGTTTTTTTTCTTTTTAAGGACTGGCTCAAGACCATGGCACTATCTAACGGTAAGTTTAGGACAGGTAAGAGCTGCAGCACCAAAGAACTTGGATAAGAACTTAACACAGCTAATAGGTGAAACTGCGCTAACTGGATTATATGTTCTACGTACCTTTTTTCCACTTAAAATTGTATGATTAAGAAACAAAGTAACGGCAAAATACTGCATCTTGCCTGGCCTTTCTGCAGAGGCTGCATGAATACACGGTCCCAGTTTTGCCTAATCACTACGTGCACTCCACTTGCCTACCCGTAGCAACTACTCTGCGGAATAACAAACCACGAATTTCCGTTTTCAAGGAAACAACTACCCAACACACTACAGAATAAAGTCAGTGAAGACAGCTCTTTTTTCATCCTCTACCACCAACTACTTGTGATGTTGGTAAAAGACAAAACCCTTCCAGAGTCCTTATCTCTGCAACAGTGAAACTAACACTGTCTCGCCTTTACATAAAGTCCTAAGAAAGACAAACTAAAAAATTAATGTGAACCTACTATTTTTCTCACACGAATCTTCTGGTGGTTTCTAGTTGATTTGTTTGTTGCTATTTACAATAACAATAGTTTTAAGGTAAAAATGTAGTAGTACAACAAAAAAAAATTTTAAAAGCATAGGTGTCAGTTTAAAAAAAGGATGTTTCATTTCCTTCTGTGATACAGTGCAGAAGATCATCTGTACCTAAATTCCAAATACTGCATAATGTTTTTCAATACAAACTTCCCGTTTCTATAAAATACGTTGACTGACATATACTTCCTACATTTTGTCTACATTCAGAATGTTGTAAACTACCAAACAATCACAAAAATCACTGCTAACCTTGACAACCGTTTCAGTGTTTCTTGTGGTGGCAATTAACAATCACAAACTAGTTTATAATCTCGTATGACATAATTTACTGAATATACTGTAGTAAAACTAAATTAACTCTGAAGTTGAATCACACTTGGGAGAAAACTGGTAGACTCTGGGAATCTTCCTTGGACCAAATTATCTAAGTGATGAAAACACTAAGTACCACTCTTATGTACTCTACTAGAATGGTCTGTTTATTTTAAAAAAAACCCACCATTATTTACACTATTTAGTTTTATTTAAAGATACATATACGTTGGAGTCTGGGAGACGGATCACAGCGAAGGGATTTGAACGCGGAGTGTTCATACAGTGAAACTCTTAATGGGCTGGAGAGAGGGGGGGGAGGAAGGGTGTAGGAAACTGCACTGTTGGTTGTACCTCCCAACAGCCAAGAGATCCTATTCCAAACCAGGCCATTTTAAGAAAATTATAGAACTAACAGCAGTGAGGTATTTCTTTCCCTCATTCTGGGATATGAGACCGGGTGCACAAGCTTCTTTTTGTTTGCAACTCTGATATTCCACGTCCTGCACAGGAACAGAAAAGTAGCAACAAAGACCTTAACAATTGCAGTTCAAGCTGGGAGGGACTGCTCTATTTGAATTCAATGACACCACTAATGGCTTCTTAGCAGTTTCATGAAATCAACCAGCTGTCAAATCGATGCATCAGAAGGAACAGTTACGCACTCCCACAAGAAAAAGCAACACATCAGGATGTTTTGCAAAACATCTGCTCCTTTACACTGCAGTTCTACAATAAACATGCAAACAAAGAAAACGTGAAAAGGGGCAACAGGACCTATAAGGAAAGGCTTCTATTACCTTCTTATTTACATTTTAAGTGTCTCCCAAAACAGACAAAACAAGTCAGTCTTGTAGAACTTTCTTCTTAACGTAAGGTCAACATAAAGATTAAACGAATATACAAAAGTGCTCAGGCAATGCTTTTTCCCTCCATGATATAAAGATACAGCTAGTTTATCTTTTGAAAATGCAAAACATTTTATTACATCTTGAAGAAAATCAAGTATTTTTCACCAAAAGGTATGAAGTATGTGTTTAGTTACCTTTCCTCTCACACTATTCAAAAAAATTTACAATGGTATTGACAACCTACAATAGTCTTAAAAACAATTACCTTTTTGTGAGAACACAAACCTGTAAGGAACCGAGCACAGCGGGATTTAGTTTAAGAAAATAATTTGTACGAGAAATACCAGTATGTCATGGTTTAGGAATGGTATTCCCCAATTCAGTACTCCCATTGAAATCATGTGCTGCTCATTCACTCCCTACCCTTCTTCAGGATGGAGAATTGGAGGCACAAGAGGTAAAGGTCACGGGCTGAGACAAGAACAATTTACTGGAAACAGCAATGAGGTAAGAAAACGAACAGTAATAGCAACAGTACCAATGACAGAGAGTACAAAAAAGAGTCCAAAGATTCACACGGAAACAACCATACCCTAGGTTCACTTGGAAGAGAGCCCTTCTCTCCCCAAAAAGAAGAGAGTGCCTTGCCTGCCTTTCCCATCCCCAACTGACAGAGTTAAGGTGGTCAGAACTACTGGGTCCTGGCCGTGCCCCTCCTGGCTACTGCAAAAATTAACCCTGTCCTGGCTGGAACTAGAACACGGTATCACAATTCCAGTTTATTTTCAATACACAATAATCACAAAACCTTATACTGTGCCATCCAGAACAGACTTTGGATCAGGAATCAAAAGGAAACAATACCTGATCCTCTGGAGAAATACTTTTTACTCTCCAAAGAGTTCTGTTTATGAACAACTTCATCACAACCTGATACGAATACTGCCCTTGCTTACAGGAACTGGTACGACCTATGATTACACAAGTATCACCTGCTTGAAGTGAACACAGAATTTCTTGAATACTGAAGATTCCTTAACAATTCCTAGTGCTTTCCCTACATACACTTTACAAAAATTACCTTGGCTACCATTTTCTTAACATTATGCAGTTTATTGATTTTGCAGCATTTTGACAAAAACACGTATGTAGTTTATTATGAGATGTCAAAGCTATATCGTCATTTTTAGAAACTGCTTATCGTCTGTTGCTCACCATTTATAACCTACCCAATCTTCTAGACCTTCGTTGCATTTATAATTTAGAATCACCTGTTGTACATGCTTTCAACTATTTAAATGTTTTCATTTATTCAGCATTCACACAGATAGCAAATAGCGAATCCAACCACACTTTCTGATGCGTTTAGGAAAGAAAAAAAAAAGTAAGCATCTGGCTTTTGTTCTAACATAACCTTAAGGCTGCTTTAAGTCCAGCATTCAATACTGACTTGGATAGAAAGGAAATCTTGATGCACAAACAGCTATTCCTATTACTTTCTCTGTTAACTGTTGTCAGTACTTTTCCCAGTCCTGGAGACAAAGAAAATGCAAATTAAATACAAGTAGCTTCATATTCTTCATAGTGCAACTTTAAATATGCAGCAAGTCAAACAAGCATAGAAAGAATGGAAAAACAGGACTTTACCTACAACAATTACTCCTTATCAAGTACACCATGTTTCACTAAGTTATGCGACCAGACAAACTTTCATGAGATTTAAAAAAAAAAAAAAACAAAACCCGCAACTGAGAACCAAATTAACAGAACAGTACCTTTTACTGTTCTCCCTTTCACAACAGTCGATACAAAACTTGTAGTCAGAGGAAAAGAGATTTGTTGTTGGGTTTTGGGTAAGGGGTTGTTGTGGGGTTGGTTCTTTCAACGAGTTTAGCACAGTTACTACGTTTAGCCACACACATTATACAGTACCTGGAACTTAACCCAAACTACATGTAATATTTATAGGTACTTTCCAGAAGGAGCCTTTTAATAATACAGCTTAATAAGTTTGTTGCTTCCAAACATACCTCCAAGTTTGTAATTTAAAAATGGAGGTCTGTATTGCCATGTTCCTCGTGCCAAGAAAACACTGTTTATTTCTCAGGGAAGATCCTGTACCAAGTGTTTCATGTAAACCTCACATCAGATTACTACCCGCCATAAACAAAAACAATGCAGATCTCCAGATAATTTGTTATTTAACACAGTAACTTCAGAGCGATTTTTAAAATAACCGAACACTTACACATTAAATACATTACAGCATTACACATTAAATACTAAGGCCAGGGCAGAAAAAAAAAAGGGGGGAGGGGGAGAGTAACCCACAAGCACGATTGTTTTCCTGTTATGAAACCAGACACCAGATAAAGAAGCATATTTACGATGCCCCCTGTGCGTGCACGTTCAACTAGGAAGCTCTCTCTTTAAAGTGCGGTTTACAACACGTTAGACCAGGAATTCTAGGGGAAAGCATAGAGTCCAGGAGAAAAATCCCCTTAAACTTTACATGACGTCACTATCCGTCCCTGTAACATCCCCTAAACTTTGATGCTTATCCAAAAACGCTTTCACGTTTTCTACTCATTCCCTCCTAAAAGAGACGGTCAGACTTTGGAATAAAAATTTGCCCAAGATGGCGAAAGGCTTGTTGTTTAGAGGGCAGAAAAATGGAGGATATTGTAATATACACAAAGGGATAAATTCCAACAACACGGCCCAGCGCTGCAGCTGCTTGTTTCTCTTTACAAGGACGGGACAAGCACAAAGCCGCGGACAGAGGGGCCCGCAGCGAGCCGGGTGCGCGGAGCGGCGCCCGCTCCCGGCCCGCGCCGCGCCCCGCACCGCGCGGAAGGGAAGGAGGGAGAGAGGGAGCGCCTACTCACCCGCGCGCGGGAGCGGAGGCTGCGCGGGGCCGGGGGCCG
>VYZQ01037194.1:55347-70234 GCA_013400655.1 Mystacornis crossleyi
AGTCAAGAGGTCTAGAGGATGTTCAGGAAGCTGCTAGCAAAGAATTCCCATAGTTACGTTTGAAAACTATCATTAAGAAAGTCCTCGGTAGTCTGTTGCAGTGCGGTTCTCTGCAAACCTCCTTGGAGGCAGCCTTGGCCCGTGGAAGAATCAAGGAGACGATATTTGATAGATGTTTTCAGATTTTATTCCCCCCTGCCGCACATGGCTGGGGCCTGGCAGAGACTCTCACAACGACTGCTCCCGAGAACAACTCCTCGAGAGTCCCGTGAACACCCCCTGAGTACAAGACTCCCACGGGCTACATTCAAAGTGACTGATAGGGGTCAGGATTTTGGGTACACAGGACCAAGGAGCAGGGAGAGGGAAACCCCGTGCCCCGCCAAGCGTCCACCTATGCCCATCTCCCCCACGGGGGGCACCTCTTCAGTAGTCTGTTTTTTCCTTCATGGGCATTTATTAAGAAAAGGTGTTTACTAAGGGTAAACAAGTTCACTGAATTTGTGAACCCATTCTTACCAAGCATTAATTTTCTGTCATAGAAAGTACAAAAGTGTATGCTTCTGCTGTTAGACCTTGAGCTATGCATTGTTTTTTACTAATATTTTTCCATTTACTCTCCCAAAGAGTTCCGTTAGAAATATGGGGGTTTATTTTCCCCAGCATCAAATATATTAGTTCCATTCTCTGAGCCATCTTAATTTGAACCGATTTGTCTCAAGTCAAATGAATTGACAAAAGTAATCTGAGTTTTTATTTCTTTGCCCTACTTCTGTTGAATAGTATTAATTTCATTGACTGATACGAGGTCCTTTCATAAAAGTGTGAGTTCTATAGGCACAGCAGAGGTATTTACTATTAGCTATTAAGTTACTTCTTGCAGTTGTCTGAGACTTAGCTTGATCTCTCTTGTGGTCACCAGCATCTATAGATTTCTTGGCTATCTTCCATGTGCAGTGAGGTACATGGAACCAAAATAAGTTGGCGAGGCTGGGGATGGGGTGTGCAGGTTCCTTGGCCTAGCCAGCCTAAGCTTCATACACAGTTTGAGGAAGTTGAGAAAGAAGGCTTTTTGTTCTCAAGTCCAAATATTAGTTGTATTTCAGCTAGGACTAAGTTCAAAGCCCAGCATAACTGGTGCACTAACAGCTTAGGTCTTGAAAGTCTGGCTTGGCGCAGTCAGCCCTGGAAATTAAAACTTCCACACCGGCCCATATGTTCTTAATTTGAATGGACACAAATTGGTGTTTATGAGATCCCCTTTAATCTGATCTGTTTGAACTGCCATCATATTCTGTAGTTTCATTTATATGAAATCACAGAATGGTTTGAGTGAAAGATCATCTCATTCTTATGAGTATTACGATGTATGCAGGATAGTTAAGTGCAGCCACTCAAAATTCCAAATGCCCCTCTTGTGAATGTTTGAAAATCCACGTCAGAAGACAGAGGTTGCTTATATGTACAAGACCTTCATCACAAAAGATAACTGCAGATTGATGCATGCGTCTAATAACACTCCAGGACGGTAGAGATTTGGATGGCCAAGAAAGAGGTATCAGGCTTCCTAAATTCTGAGTGGCAGCTATAAAACAGAAAGAAAGAACAGACTTTTGGAGGGGAGCAGTGAAAATTTACAACTTTGATTTGTATTCTATCGATTTCAATTTTTCGGAAAACTGAATAGACAAAAATCTAGGATTCCTCTTTCTGAAATGGACTACAAAGTTGACAGCTAATTAAATGTCAGTCATCCATGGAGCCTCATGAGCAGGCCTAAGGACCGAAAATTAACATATGTTAGAGAAATAATCCTCTGCTACAGGAGTTTATTTTTACTGTTTTACATTTTACTATTATAACAACAAATATTTTCAAGACTGCACAGACAAGCTCTCTGAGCTAAGAATAAAGAGGACTAAAGCTGCCTGTGTGACATCAGTTTGGCTTCTTTGTTCTCATGAGCTTATTATTCTAGTGTAGTTTGGTGGGGTATTAGGGCAGCAGACAAAGGAGGCAGTTGTCTATTCAATTCCTGAGCCAGTTGCTGCAGAAGTTGGACTACAGAATGAATGAAATATTGAGTTGCTGGTCTTTAAGTTAAGGAAAATGAAAACCACACAGGAGAGCAGGCTTTTTGTCTCAACCTCTGACATGAAATGTTTTTTATTAAACTGAATGGTCCGTAATTAATCTCTATTACCTAAATATGCAATTTGACCACCTGTTTTCTAAAAGTATAGGGCATTCGCCAACTTCACCTCACGGAAATTTTGAGCTGTTTTTTGAGCAAACGTCTTCACCAAACACCGGTGCTTGACCTGAGCATCCAAACTAGTCAAGCAAAGTTAGCAAATACATACTTTAATATGCCACATATGAAAACTGATAAAATCATTCATAATACCTATCATGTATTATGATAAAATCATTCATAATACATATCATGTGTAGTACATATCATGTATATTGTAATACATATCATAGCATGCCAAATCAGGACTACTTTATTCCAGAATCAACTGTCACATAAACATGGTCTCATACACGGCCTGAAGACCATATTATAAATAACTGGTTTAAATTCATGTCTGCTCTTGTTCCAGATTAATTTTCACCTGTAAAAAAAATCATTACTTATAGCCTACTTCTTGTCTCTGAACTGATAAATTCCTCATGTGCCTTAATAGTGTGTACGTTACTACCATACGAGAAGTAGAAGCTTGATGTCCTTCTTCATTTTGCACACACAAGCAACTGTAATAATCTGGCTTTGTATTTTGACTTCAGTTGCTTTCCAACAGAGCAATTGATTTACAGTCAATGCAATAACAAGCATGTGAAGATTTATTTAAAATATCTCCTTGTAATCTGATCTGTATTGCCATTGCTACAATTACACAGCAGCAATTTGAGACCCATGACTGGAGAGGTGTTTCATTAAAGAATCCTGTTCTCAGAGTGCTGGCATTTTTGACAGAATGATTTTACTTATGCATCTCAATCCAAAGGTGATTTTTCATTACTGTTGCTTTGTAAGCATGGCAAATTAAATCAAAAATATTTTCTCTAAGTCCTCATTCTGTGAAAAGGTAGTGAATTTATTTTATTTTGTCGCTAATTTCAGGAGTATTTTTGTCTCTATAAATTAAACATTTGGTCTTTCATAAGCTTAGTTCTTATTTAAAAATGCAACTTGTTCAAGGAAATTGAATTTAAATATAAATATTTTAGTCTAAAAACTATGTCGTAACCCATGCATTGATTCTATGTCCTATCTCCTATTAAAGTTCTGTTAACTATCGAAAAAGCTGTAATGTGGCCTTCTGGAGAGGGAAAAGAAACTAGGCTTTGCTAGTTCCACTAGCCATAGAGCTATTTTGTGTTTATTGATGTCATTAAAAGAAATTTGAATAATTATGCTTGCACAAATGCAAGTTTTCAGTGAAAAGAACAATCAAGAAGGCATTATTTCCATGGGGTTTAGTCCTTTGACTCCTCTCTTATCACAGTAGTCCTGTTTATCCCATGACCCCTTTGGTATCCTTTCCAGGATTGGAGACAACGTATGTTACGCTAATGTAAACCCATGAAAGCTGGCTGGCCAGGGGGTTTGTTCCGACCAGAATATACAGCACACGCATCCTGTATTCTTTTCTTCTCTCAAAGTATTAATTCTTATTAGTCTCCTTCGTGCCTGTAAAGATCCAGCCACCGAATGTGACCGCCAATAAGTTTTCTTGCTGTCTGCTCTTACTGCTTACTCTGGATCTCCAGCTGGCGTCTCTGTCGCAACAAGCAACTTCTCTCTCTGTCTATTTAGGCTCAGATCCAGTAATCTCCACTCCTACGCATCCTGGGTTTATCAGTCAGATGGCTACTATTATTTTGGCATTTGCCTTTGCACAGTCACTGATTTTCAGAAAACTTGCGGGGACACAGATTTCTATCTATCTTTCAAAATGGGTTGAAACTGGTCAAGACAGTAAACACTGGGACTGGCAAGGCATTTGTATGAGCCCCATTTCCTTGCGAAAGCACGATAGAATTATGTCTCTCAACCATGCTGGTGCAAGTACTATCACCACTGCAGGGGTCAGTGGCTCCAGATACAGGGTAAGCAGAGATAAACAGTTGCCCCCTTTCAGAACACGCTTCCATCACAGTCTGTCTGTCCATCAGACCTGGGCACATCCACTGCTGGGAAGTCTGTAACAAAACATTGGAATTTATGTATGCTAAATGTTAATATTAGACATGTAAGTGTGAAAGAAAAAGTAATTGGTGAATGGCTTACAAAATTATTCCTGTCTTTTTCAAGTCAAAAAGAAAGGTGACAATCAGGAATGGCAGAGGTTGAAAGTAAACCTTACTGGAAAGGCAGCAGGAGGCAGATGTGTGCAAGGGGAAAGGAAGAAAGCAGGCAAAAGCACACAGGTATTTTTGAGAGCTATGAGTTTCTGATATCTGCAAAAGATCATTCCCAGTGTAAACAGAGGCATGTTGCTACAGGAAAAATTACTTAGGGCTATGAAAAGAAATATCTTACCAGAATTTGTTTCAAATAATTTTTTAAAGATTTACTCTGTTCTTCATTTGAAGTTAATTTCCTTGGCAGGAGCAGAAGCTTGTCAAGGTGTACTTTAACAGAGTGCACTTAAACAAACAGACTAGCTTACTACTCAAAACTAATCAGATAAGCTGACTTTATACAAGACCAAGGTGTAAAACTCTTTTAGCAATCATCTAGGCAAAGGAAACAATCGCCACATGTGGTAAATAGTTCCGAAAAGGCTTCATTTTAAGTAGGTAATTGGTAAGAAGATGGGACTGCTGACTCCTGGCATTTGCATGTTTCCCAGCAGCATGGTACTACCTGCTTTGCTGGGTCCTTAGTGGATGCATACAGACAACTGCATGCTCCTCCAAGAATGTGTATATATGCCATTTTTTTTAATTGCAGATCACTGGATAAGATGCTGATATATACATAATTTTTAATACAATATTTTTAGTACAAAATGGAGGCAGTTTCCTCAAAATAATGAGACTCTTTATTCCAATTTTTTGCATTATTCCTATGCTTTCTTCCATTAGCTTTGTTTTCATGTGATAAAGACACAAGTTTCTCATGTTTATTCTTTTTACTCTGACAGTTCTGGTGGTTTCTCCTGAGTCTTGATTTGTTGGCTCTAACAGGATACTCCTTTTCCTCACTGTAAAGTACCAGTGGAAAGAAGCATTAATTTGGCAGGAGTAGGAAAAAAAGTAAAACAAATAGTTGGTCTAGTATAGTGTTAAACAAGCTACCCTACTTCTTATTTGGAGGACTCCCAAATCAATCAATATGTATATACAACACAGAGGAAGCAAAGAACACAGAAAACAATTTTACTAACTTCAGAAATAGATGTGCAACAGAAGTTGGATGGAATAAGCAGACTGTGATTAAGTGAATTATTGTATTAGTGGTTATTTTTTCCCCTTGTCATAGTGTCACTTTTTTCTACAGGCAGTGGACTTAGCTCACAGTGCAGGACTTTTTTCCAAATGCTGGATCAACAATACCGCCATGTCTTAGCACGTGAGTGAAGGTGAGCACAGAAAGCCCCACCAATGGTTTTGGGGACCATTTTCACCAGTATCTCAGGCCAGGATACTGACCACCCGTCTGAAGAAAAGTCACTGCAAAAAGCACCAAACTTATTAGTAAACAAATCTTTGGAGAGGCCTAATTTAACTTTTATTTTAGTCTGAGGCCAAATCCAGAAATTTGGATCCTTATAAAGCACTTAACATTATGCCAGTTAAATAGGCACCAGCGAGCCCAAGGCTTTGAACATCAGTTTTATCCGGGCTTTAAAAGTCCCACGTGAATCTTCAGATGGGTCCAGGCTTTTAAAAGTCTAGAACTGTTCTCTAAATGAACTCTGACAGAAATTATGAGGACGTGCAATGTGCAGATTCAGTTCTAATCTGGTCATCTGTGGCCTTCCTTCCTTCCTTCCTTCCTTCCTTCCTTCCTTCCTTCCTTCCTTCCTTTTCAGTCACTATTTGGATTCAGGAACATAACCTATGTTAATTGCATGTGTTTGTTTTGGATAATTGTTTGAATGACTCTTTATCATAAAATAAACCGATGATTTTAAAGGAGTACACCGTATTTGTTTTCACCTCTCACTTGCAACTCACAGAGCTTGGTGATGGAACTGAAATTATGTGTTTGCTTTTCTCTTCATTATTTCCTCATATGAAACTGGCAGTCACACTTATTTACTAAAGCAAACAAAAGAACCTATAGTTTTGGTATCTAAGATACTAAGTTACTTAACTAATTCCATGAGTGTGCCTTAAATGATGAGAAATTATGAGTATTTCTTACTATATTTGTTGTTTGTCTTATTAAGTGACAATAATACAGAGGCTATATGTATGACACCTTCCAAACAAAACACATTCTAAATTTAATTGTGCAAAGTCTAATCACAGGAATCGAAATATATTAGCATAAGAATATTTTAACTCTGCACAATAAATAGAAGCAGGCTGGGTTATGTCCTAAAAACTGTAAGATATAAACTTACTTTTTGTGAGACCTTTATTTTGCTCTCCAGAGCTAGATTCAAATTGCGGGATTTTAACTTCACAGATAAGCAATTATCCATAATTCAATCACTTTTCCTCAAATGTAAATATTTTTCTTACTGAATCTACATTATTTAAATTCCAGACAATATTACTTGTTCAGCAAAATGCTAAATTCTTGTTATAGTCTGAGATTAGAAGACAGATATCTTGAAGAAGAAGCAGGAGACAGTTAAGAAATCCATGACTTATTTCAAAGCTGACCAATTCTTAATTGATCGAGACTCAGAAGGCATAAAGTGACATCAACCTGTAAGACTGTAACTGATTAGAAAGTGTCTAATGTTTGATGAAAAAAATCTTTAACATTGATAATGACACATAAGCAAGGCCAATCTGGTGGTTTTGCATGCATTTACATGGATGTAAGTCTTATTAGCAAGGGATACAAAGAAAAGTAGTAAATTTATTAGAAGATGCAGGTGCAATGGATATTTTCAAAAATTGAGGAGGTTAACTTATCCCCTATTGAAGAGGTTAACTTAGCTGTTTCAGTGATGTAATAAGTGACCTTGCCCTACTCACATAACTACCAAAAAGGATGCACAAATTACATAATAAAGCAGCATAATGGCTTGCAATAAATTAATTTCTCAAAGGGTGTTTAAAAGGAGTTTGAGAGTATTAGGATTGGGGTGATATAGTTTGTCTTGCAGTGTGGTCTTTCCTCTCTTTGTACATCGTTGGGAATCAGTTAATTGATAATAATTCAGTTATAAAATTGCTTCAATGTGCACCTTTCCAGAGCAAGATCTACTCACGTGAACAGTTTTCCTCACATGAGAATGGAGAAATAGCGTCGTGGGATACATCAAAACCAGTTGTTACTGCAGCAGAAGGTTTCTGATTCCGATTTCACCAGTCAGTGTTACTGTGTCAACTGGTGCTGATAAAAAGTTACAACAAAGGGAAAAGAAACCGTGCTGCATCAGTGAGGAAAATGGATACCGAGTCAGAAAAAGGGGAAAAAAACTCCCATGCTGTTACGTTATTATGCAATAGAGGAATTGAGCCTGGAGTGTGTTTCAGAAACCTATTTCCACTTATATATGGGTATTTTAATGTAAATAAAATATTGTGAAAGACTTTTTTCCTGCTTTGTTAGCGTACTATTGCTTTCTTTAATTTTGTACGTGATATCTTGGCAGTGTGTAGTTTCAGTGGTTAACTGATAAATGCCACCCCCACAGGATTGTTCCCAGCCCCACCTGCCGGTCTGAAACGCACCATTTCCATCGAGTTGTGGAGTTGGCTCTGTGGTAGGTTCTGGCTAAATTTCTTATTTTTGTGCTTGAAAATTCGGGTAAAGGCTAAATGCATTTTATTTACCCAGGCTCTTCGGTATTTCTATTAAAGCAGTAGATATTTTACAGACATTTAGCAATTTTCATCCCGAAGAGTCGAAGTATTTTATAACTGCGACATGCGGGCCTGGGCCCTCGGGGGGGCGCGGGCGCCACCAGGTGGATTGCCGAGGTACAGCCGCGATTTGCCTCCTACCGTAACCTGTCTCGCACGGAATCACAGAATCACAGAATAGTCTGAGTTGGAAGCGACCCGCAAGGATCATCAGGTCCTTACGCACTTGTGTCTTAACAATCTTTACATTGGTCTCCTGTACATAAGGATTAGAATTCAGCCCTTAAACACATGATGACCTTTTGCTGAGACCGCTGTCCATCCAATAGAGAAATAAGCTCTCATTGTCTCCTGTGCTGTTTCCTCACTACTTTGCCTCATATTGGGGTTACGACCATCTTTGATTTTCCTTCTATCTTAGAGCAGCAGTTATCTCAAAAATATCCAGTGGGTTGTTACAGTTTATATGTGCTTCATGCGCCAGATAATACAAAAGAAGTTATCATGAAGGCATTGGCTAAAACATGATGGATCACATAGGAAGCAACAATAAGGCAAGAGAAACGTTCAGTGGAAAACTGAAAGTCTTAGGGAAGACAGTATAATAGATCAGCAAAAGAAAAGTGTGATTTCAAACAGTTTTTCTATCTGAATTTTGGATGAGGCCTTCATTTATGCTCATTAATGTTCCAGATAGACCCTTATTTTTTAAATAATGTCTTGGATGTGAAAAGCTATATGTAAAAGTTATCTTTTCATCCAGAAGAATAATTTGTTTCTGTGAAAACAAACTAATTTTTCATACGTGAATATGAATACGTCTGATTATTAACGGTAAAGGCAATAGTCGCGGGGTGCGTTCACACCCGGAGCTCTCCCTCCGGTGACCCGGCTCCCTGTCCCCGCCGACACCGGGACGGGTACGGCTTAGTCTGAGGACAGACCCCGCCGATTCCGTGGGCTTCCTTTCCTCGCTCTTTCGGATCCACTCCTGTGCTAAGCACACCAGCAGGCATGCGACAACGCCGAGAAGGAAGAGAGGACTCTGAGAGGGGATTGCCGACCAAGTTTACTGGGGACCCTGGCTGAGCCCCCTCACCCTGGTAGATCCGTCCCTGCAGAGCCCCGAACCCCGCGCGGACCGCTCTCATAAACGGGGGTGGAGAAAAGGACACGAGGTGAGGAAGGACCAATGGGGCAGATTCAGGGGATGGCTTAAGGAATAAAGGACACTTCTAGGGACCAATGCTCAGGAGAGGGGAGGGATTTCTGGGAGACACAGCCAACCACTCGACGCCCAGCCTAGGACTTTCTAGAAGCTAGGCTGGGTCCCGAGATGACAGACATGCCTCCCAGGGATGGGGGGAAGGCAGGGGACACGCCTCGAGGGAGGAACGGCCAGGGGACATGTCATCGGGGGATATAGGAAGGGGGTACATGGAACGAACCAACTGGGATACAAAATGCGAACTGAATATGAAATATAAACGCAAACAAAAAGGCACCGCTACAGCAATAATGTTTTAAAAGAAATAATCGTATTTCCTGGTTTCATAAATATTTAATTACTTTTAACCTTTTTTTGCATAACAGCTTGCAATGACAAGACCCACCCTCCTTATTTTCTCATATACACAGCCTAGCCAATAGTGTAGTGTAAGGACGTTTTATAAAAGATAGGGAGAGTTTTCCTAGAAGGAGACTGAACTTGATTTTTACCTCTCCTAGGCAAGGGTCAGTTGACCACAGAGATGCAGTTCTTGTATGACATAGCAAACTCCTCTTACAGATCCAATTATTTAAGAATGATCTGTAAGTCCTGTGTTTAGTCTAAATGATCTGTTTCCTGAGTTTCTGTCTCTGAATGGTATTTGAATTTGTTTTCTTCATTTACTTCTTGTATTGCAGCATCAATGGCTGCTATACTTTCAGTTCCCAACCTGGGCGTGCTGGTTGGCAGCAGCTCAGCAGGAGCCAGATGATCACGAAAGGAGATGGTCCCACTGAGCTCAGCATCGATGTGGCCTTACTGTGAGCCCCATGTGCAGTACTGGTCCCCAGCGTTGGAGAATGACATGAAGGTCCTCAGATGCCGCTGGAGGAGGCAGCCGAGCTGGTGAGGGGCTTGAAGGCATCTCCTGGAAAGAGCAGCTGAGGGCTCTGGGCCTGTCTGGTTAGGAGAGAAGGCAGCTGAGGGGCGATCTCCGGGCTTTTTACCAATTCCTGAGCACTGGACATGGAGAGGCAGGTGCTGCACTCTTCTCCCTGGGATCCATGGACAGGACGTGTGGGAATGGCTCAAAGCTGCACCAGGAGAGGTTCTGACTAGACAGGAGGGAACATTTCTTTACCAGGAGGGTAGTCAAATACTGCAACAGGTCTCCTGGAGAGGGAGGTGATGGCCCAAGTATTGAAAAACACTTGGGCAGTGACCTTACTAACAAACTTCGACTTTTGGTCAGCCCTTGAGAAGTCAGGCAGTTGTGCTGGATGATTGTTGTAGGTTTCTTCCAACTGAAATAGTGTCATGGGTTGACATTCTATTTGAAACCTTTTGGCTGAGTACAACACCCTTGTCTTAAAATGTCCATCCATTCTTGTTGTTTTTCATAAGTAAATTAGATGACTATTAATTAGAACTAAGATTTGGTGCATTTATACAAAAGTATCAGGACTATGTACACTTAAATAAAGGAAATTAAATTGCTTTCTTGTTTGGGGCAGGTCTCACTGGAAACGAGAAATGCTGTATACATTATACAAGCAACCTGACTGTAGGCTTCTCAGTATGTGGAAAGTAAAAGAATTACTGTAGTGAGTCCAGAAGAGTGGCACATGTCAAGGCAATCGGCGACTGAAAATAAAGCCACATTTCCAAACCAGTGAAAACAGATATCCCCAAATTGTTTCTAGAGAAAACTGTATGTTTTCAATAAATTATAAAACATACATTTTAATATGTATCAGTGGTGCCCAAGGCCCAAGTTCCTATGGCAAACTTGGGACCACAGTGCTGATGCAGTCAGTATCATCATATCAATTTTATTTTTTGCTTCTTTTAACACCTTGTATTACAAAGATTTGTGAGTATGCTAACCATTATGGTTTGTGAGAAGATCCATAACCCCCGTAGCCCCATATGAGGCCTGTTGCTTGATAATCAGTCTAGAGATCTAAGAAAGAGTGTCACAGGCTGTCTTATAGAGGATGTCAGTAATATTTGTAAGGATAAGTTTAATATTAGTCAGTTACATATACAAAGCTTATTTACTTGAGTGAAGTCTGCAGAACCACTTTCAAGATATCAGTAATCACACCGCTAGCAGATACTAGATGCAATATTAGTTTTCACTAGAATCTGAGGAGATGTCAGTGTTTGCAGAGGTGTCCTGGTTTAACCTGGACAGAGTTCATTTTCTTCTCAGTAGCTGGTCCAGTGAGTGCTGTGTTTTGGATTCAGTATGAGAATGATGTTGATGTTGTGATGCTTTTGGGTGTTGCTTAGCAGTGCTCATCCTAACTCAAGGACTTTTCCATTTCCCATTCTCGGTCAACAAGGAGGTGCACAAGAAGCTGGGGAGAAGCACATCCAGGACAGCTGATCTGAACTGGCCAGAGGGATACTCCATACCATAGAGCGTCACAGGACATGACATGCCACGTTGATATGTATGAACTACAGGTTCTGTAAATGCTTATCACGAAAAATTAAATTTACAGATTCTAAGTGTGAACTCATATGAAAGTACTCCAGTGACAGAAGGGCAACTTCCTAGGAAAAAATGACATTATATCCTTTCCCTATTGGCCAGCTGATGCAAGACAAATGCTAATCTTCAGTTCTTTTCCAACAGTTGTCCGTGTCTGAATTTCAAATGCATTTGTATGCTGGTCTTTGTTAGGAGCAGTAAATTCTTCTCTGTTGCCAAGAAAACCTTATTTTGCAGTGATCTGTCTACTTTCTTGCATTGCATATGCCTCCTGTACATAAAAGAAGTTGGAAATACTGCAAACAATTGTTTCTGGAGATCATGACCTCTGACCTTTATCTGCATTTAACAACAGCTTAAATTCCACATTTCGTTCAGTATAGGATTCACACAAAAGTCTTCTAAATAGGCTCTACCAGCTGCTATTCAGAGCTGTTCCCATTGTAAAAGCCTTTTCTCCCACATGTCATTGTTTTAGAAGTAAAATGTTACTGGTTGTATTTTTAGAATTTTTTTATTCTTTACGTCTTTAATGAGAAGTGAACATACTAATAGTCTGCCATGCATTTTCTTTCTATGACTTTCTGCCAAACACAGCTAAATTGTCAGTCAAAACACTAAAGGTTTTTATGTTAATGATAGTTTGAATAGTGGTTTGAAAAACACAGTTGTTTCACTAACATTTTAGTTCCCATCTACTCAACAAACATATACAAAGAAAGGAGATACTTCTAGCTGTGATAATTTGTTGTTTTGACAGTTTGTGGCCAAATTTTCCTTTGTCTAGTTTTGGAAGCAATAGTTTTGTTGGTAGTCTCAAGCTCTAGTAATGAAAAGGTTAGGATGTGCTACTTTACTAAGAATCTGATTTAAAATAGAAGATCTAAGTTTTATTATTCTATCTTATGAATGTGATGTTATATACTTGTTAATTAGGCTGTGCAGTTTGGATAAAACCAATTTATTATTTACAGAAGTCAAAAATTGTACAAAGCGTCTAAATTAAAGCCTTTTATATTGTATTTGATATTTAAAATGAAGAGGAGAAAAAAAACCAAGCCAGAAATAAATTGCTTGAAGCTCTAGGGAAGACAAAGCCATTCTTGTTTCCCTAAAACAACCCGCTCAAAATTATAAAGTTAAGATGCATGTGTAAGGTGAGAAGCCTGCATTTAACTATCCCTGAATCTTCAATCGTGATTTCCACAGTGAAGAACAGAGCCCTCTGAGTCACTGGGGTATGACCTCTAAATGGAACACAAAGAAGCAATAGGCCCTGTATTCTGTAAGGACTATGTATTTCTCCTACAGCTCTGACCAAAAAAACCCAAGCAAATGGTATCTGCAGGGTAGGAACATGCTACCTCACTTGCAAACACAACTCAAAATCCCATCCTGGGTAACCCTTCCATCCTTTTCCCCTGTGCACAACTTCTCAGGCACTGGGTCAAAGCTTTTATGAACCTTTCTGGATCACACACGCATTCTGGCATGTGGGAGAGGACAGAAAGTGATCTTTGAGAGTGCAGATGAAAAGAAAGAAGTGCAGGTTATTAACAGCTATCACTTCCTTAATGCATCTCAAGCAGGGCTAGATATACTTCAATAGCAGGAACACAAAGTAAAGCATAAAATTTCCCTCTTTTCCCAATCAAGGTAATATGATCAAAAACGAATCCCTTTTTATGTAAGGCACTGCATGTGAGACACCCAATGGATTTGGGCACAAGATTAGAAAGGAAATTATCTAATTAATTTGTTTCAGACTTGCCAAATTTCACACAAGCTTGCCTCAAATGAAAAAGCCATATGTCACTAACCATAGATTCAGATTTCAGGTTCAGTCCTTCCAGGTAGGAAGAATCAGATTTATTTAGGGGTATGTGCATAGCAGTAATAAATGAGAGCCATCTTCCCAGCAGAGCTATCAAACTCACACTCAGAGGAAAGAACAAGTCGGTAGTTGACAGAGATTTAGTTTGACACATTTCCTACTTGTGGCATATTCGAGGAACGTGAATAAACAGCCTGCCTATACAAGATCAGAAAATGAACATCCAAGACAGTATCTAGTTTCCAACAGTGTCTATGTGGTGGTTTAACCTTGGCTGGCTGCCGGACACCCACGAAGCCACTCTCCCACTCCCCCTCTTCAAGAGCTCAGGGGGAGAAAATAAGAAGAACAATTACGTGGCTTGAGATAAAAACAGAGAGATCGGTTATTAATTACCGTCAGGGGCAAAACGGAACTGCCTGGGGGAAGATTAATTTAATCTATTGTCAATTTAAAATTGAGCAGGACGGTAAGAAACAAAGCCAAAATGAAAATCAATCTCCCTTCCCTTCCCCTTTTTCCCAGTCTCAACTTTACTGCTTTGTTCTGACTCTTCTACCTCCTCTCCCATGAGCAGCGCAGTGGGGATGGGAAATGAGGATTGCACTATGCAGCAATGAAGCATTCCTGTTATCAACACTGTTTTAATCACAAATCCAAAACAGGACCGTACAAGCTACTATGAAGAAAATTCTCTCAGTGAACACCAGCATGCACTTCTCTACCGCACCTTCCTCTTCATGCTGTTTCCCTTCCCCAGCATGGGATCCCTTCCACAGGGTACAGTGTTAAGATCCAGTTATTATTATTAAGGTTCTTTGGAAACTGCTCAACCTGAATTAAGGTGCAAACGAGATCATATGCCAGTCAATAGTAAGGGTTTTCTTGGATGGTAAATAAGAGAGAGAGGGGGAGAGAGAGAAGGAGAGAGAGAGAGAGAGAAAGAAAGAAAGAGAGAAAGAAAGAAAGAGAGAGAGAAAGACGGAAGTAGAAAATAGGTGGGGGGACAGAAAGAGAGTGACAGGGACAGAAATATCACCACTCTGTGGATCCCAGCGATGTTCCATTGATCCTCTCCAGCTGGTCTTCTTGGTCGTGAAGGTTCCTCCAAGAAAGCATAGAATCTGATGGGTTAAGATACCCTCGAGCCAGGTAGCAACGTCCGGGCATGTCCCGCTGGGGCAGGGGGGGGCAGTCTCTTACGGCAGACCCTGAATCTGTTGCATCACGTGCAGTCCTGTGGTGCACGGCCTCCGGCGTGAATGTCCCGTGGATGTGGCCTGCGGGGTTGGGGCGGTTCCACAGCTGGGCCAGTTTGAGTAAAAGGGGGGATCGTGTT
>VYZQ01037194.1:70958-85542 GCA_013400655.1 Mystacornis crossleyi
AACACAAGATAAAATGAAGCCAGCTTCTCTGGCTTGCTTTAGAATCCAGCAGACAGAGGAGGCACTGTTCAACCTTCCTCTTGGGAAGCAGCATGAATTTCATTCCAAACTGAGTCCTTAGGCACCTGTATTTCTTCATGGCCTGCAGTGATCAAAACCCCAGGTACAGTGTTACAAGCGGTTAGAAAGGGAATACAGTACAAATGTGAAGTCACCACTAAACCACTATTAATCTGTGGTGTGCCTACACCCTGAATAATCGTTTAAGTTACAGCTACTTCTGACAGATTATCTAGTATGACCAAAAAAACTAAAATAAAGGATGTTCAAAGTTACAGAAGAACTCATGGACTGAAAAATGGACTAGAATCCTGTAACTCAGAAAAGACAAAACTCAAAGTCAAGATGATAAGTATCTATAAAGTCAGAACTTGAAAAGGAAACAATTATTTGCTCTTTTTCTTATTCCAGAGATTAGAAAGTATCAAATTAAATTACCAGATAGTGTGTTCTAGGCAAACAACAAGATAATCCTTTTTTTTGCACATCACAAAGCTGAATTCTGGAATTACTACTACAGGATTTGTCTGTGAGGATAAAATAATCAGTCATCATAAAGACATGTGTCGCTACCTCTTTTCAGTCCATAGCTCTGAATTGCAAGTCTGGTATTTGGTGGTCCTTCCCACAAACTCTGCACGTGTCCAGTATCTCAGTCTGTGTAACACTGACAGCACCTATCATCACATCAGTAAAAAAGATGAAGGTGGCAAAAATGCCTCTGTTGTTCAATATCCCATGAAGTCAAAGAGCATTTTCACTTCTTGATCTGTTTCTGGCATTGGCTATGTTGTCTTCTTGTTATGTCCTCTCTGTGTGAGGCAAAGGTCAGGATATGCTGTCTCAGCCCCATGTGAGCCTCCCTGACAAAAACCTCCCAGAATGTCTTATGCCAAATGCAGAAGTGTGACCTCATCTCCTTTCTTCTCCCTTCGCATCTCTGCCGACCGGTTGTTCCATATCTTTGGTCAAAACAAAATCGTTTCGTCTTCTCTTTCAATTTCTTTATCTTAAGCTGGTTTAAAATGGACACAGTGGAACATACAGGGCCTTTTTCATGTAAATCACTTCTCAGGTAAACTCTAATTAGGCCTTTGTTATATTTATGTACACACCATTTATTTTAAATGAATGATTACGTAATTTTTAAATGAACCGCTGTATCTACCACATCTGCACTGTGAAGAAAAAAAAAAAATCAGGCAGACAGGGAGTTGAGCAGTTTTTCCACAGGTGAAATACACTTGTAGTACATAAAACAGTAGAAACAAGGTCTATATTCCTAGTCCTACACATGATTTATTAGGGTCAAACCTACTTGATATTTATTTTGTCATTTGTGTAAGGCACAAGAGGAAGAGATTTACTCTGGTCCTATTAAGTGCACAGCAAAATGCAGTTGTTCATTTTCATTTTTTCCTAGTTGAACCTTAAGGAAGGGATATTAATCTATTCACTCATAAAGCAAGAGCAAGAGAGAGGTATAGTTTCACCAAGAGTTGCAAATGCTTTCTGGTTTCAATTATGTTTTAATCACAGTCATTTGTTCCTACCCATAAAAGTGTTTGACACAATAAAAATCAAGGTAAATAAATAAATAAATTCGAGTAGGTTTTTTGAGACAGCCCCACTGCCTGTCTTTCAATTATAGGAAAAGCAGAATGAACTCCTTGTTGTGTGTACATGTAACTAATAATTCCTGATGTTTTGCTCCTCCCACTTCCTTCTCTGCTTTAGCCCTGAATTAGTCACCATGTGACAATAACAATAATTACGTTGTATCTGGATTCCAGTCCATTCTCATCAACACGGAAGTATAACATATTGCATTCTCCACCCTACTTACATACTATACTCAGTAGCAGAACTCGGATAGATTTCAGTAAAATCTTACACTGCTGTTATTCTTTCTCAAAAGCTTTTTTAATCCCATATGTTTATGTATATATATATATATATATATAAGTATGTGCATGTGTGTGTGCGCGCGTGTCTATCGGTTTTGCACGACTATTAGGTTCTTATAATAAGTATATAGAAAGATAGTTTAAGGCTATCCAAGTTTTTAGTAGCTAAAATTTCTTGCTAAAGGACAATAAACAAAGACATTTTCATCTCCAGTGGAGTAATTTCCACTGCTTTAGCCTAGGTTGAAGACATCATCCTGGATGGGAAGATCAAAGAAAGTGCAGATGTCTAAACACTCTTTTCTCTACAATGTGTTGTGGCTTCTCACTATTAGCTTTTCCTATTGCAAAAATGAGGAAAAAATGACATATGTGATTTAAGGGGAAGAATTCTTCCTACTTATTAAGATATTTGTTCACAAGGTATACAAATATTTAGATTTTTTCTTTTTAAACATAAAAGCTATCAGAAAGGGAAGAGGTAGTTGTTTCAGATGTCTGCTGAAGTTCTTAGTAATTTTTTTTGCTTTATGTGTCTCTATTTAGAAGACTGGTTATTCCACAGAAATTAATGAAAGGGAATATAGGTATTCTGAGAAAATAAACCAACAGAAGCATTTTGATCAGTGTTTAATTAAAATCAGCAGTAAGAGCTCCCTGGTAATTAAAACAGTAGTACAAGTAGAATTTTGTGCTTCATAGAGCTTTAGCCTTCTTCCTGACATGGAACGTGGGAAGAAGAAAAGAATCAAACAAAGATTTTAAAACACTGACACTTTCTATAATATTAGAATTCCAGAAATAGTAATTATAGAAAAAAGAGAACTCATCACCTTTATAAAACGTAACTGAATAATTTGTAACAATTTTAACCATTTAAGTAATGTTTGAGACATATTCTTTTAGTTTACAAAATATAAGTTGAGCTAACACCTAAAATTTCAAAAGAAGGTGTGGGTACAATTGGTCCATCTACCTGAGGTATAGTAATACTTACAAAATGAATCTGTTAATATGGTTTAATTGCCTTCTACTTTACACTATTTGAAAACAAGAACAGATGTAATTCAGAAGGCACATAGAAGCTCCTTGATTAAAATAAATTGGTAACAGGATAAAGTAAATATATTTATGCTTAAAAAAATAATTCTCAGGAACACTGGACATTGATTTTTGCTGGATATTGAAAAGGAAGTATCGATTTGTAAGGTAAAACAACAAGGGGGACACCATTTTTAAGATGGCTGTGCACCCCAGTGTTTTATGTCCTAAAACTGGGATCCTTATGGGCCAAAATTATTTCAGTTTGATTTTGATAAAGTTAAACAGTCTTCTAGTTTCAAAGCTTCCCATATCAAAATTAGGTTTTAAGTTAATTTCCTGTATCAGAAAATTTAAATGCGATTATTTTAATCTTGCATTAAAAAGCTGTTATGTTCAAAGTGCCGGCATTGTAAAACCTACATATATTTTGATAAATTATTTATTTCTACAAGAGTTATGCAGTGTTGCTCGCTGTCAGTATGACAGCCCTAAAGTATAATACTAAAGTAGTTTCTTTAGGGCTTAATCTATTCTAAATTCTCTTGTCTCTGCAATGATTTTCTTTTTCTTTTTTTTTAAACTATCACTACTGTTTATCTTACAGTTTGGATAGAGACGATGAGCCTTTGTCTCTATCAGACACCACACTTACAAGATTTGTTTAAACTGTGAACGGTGATTTCAATTTATTCTCTGAGGACATCTTTCTAGTTCACTGTCCACTTTCAGAAATCTTTCCTGTGTAATGTTTACCATAGACAGTTGAACATGAATTCTGCCTTTCTTCACATCCCAGTTTTCCCTCCTCTGTAAAACTCACATGGTGCAGACCTACTGTTTAGCAGGTCAGCCAGGAGCAACCCCACAATCCTTCCCAGCAGGCTGGAAAACAGGGAACCTCTAATACATTTAGTGTCATGCTCAGTAGCTCCAGTGCACTCAGAATCACAGAATCTCCTGAGTTGGGAGGGACCAACTAGGATCATCGAGTCCAACTCCTGGCCCTGCATAGGACACCCCAAAAATCCCACCCTCTGCCTGAGAGTGTTGTCCAAACGCTCCTGGAGCTCCGGCAGCTTTGGGACCGTGACCACTGCCCTGGGGAGCCTGTTCAGTGCCCAACCCAACAGTCTGCTGGTAATGCATAACAGAAAGAAAAGGCAAGGGTTAAATTAATTTAAGACAGCTCCAGGAATGTGTATAGTGTCAACCATAGGGACTATATTCTTAGTACTTATTCTAGCTGATACAGTAAAAAGAACAAGTCCACGTTTAACACTTCAGTGCAGAAAAAAACCATATTAAAAGGATGATTTGAGATTGCCTTGGTTTTTGTCTTGCCTGCAAGTTCTTTAACCTATTCCTTTTCTGCTGCCTAAGCCACGCACCCACGGCAGGTAGCGTATTTCAAAAACTGTACCTTACGGTGAACATTGAATAAATGGACTTTTGTCTCAAGGATGCATTTTCCTTTTTCTAGGACACAGTGGCTGCTATCCATGGAGGTCTTCCTGCCTCTGTCCATCTTCAGAAACAGTGGTTACTGTAATATTTGGGATCATCTGTGTGATAACATGCCACATCAAAAACCATTTTCTAGATTTGGGACTTTTTGCTGCCATTTCTCTCTGAAAGAAGAGGGTTAAGATTCTTAGGATATTGCCTGCAATCTTTTGTAACAAATGAATACTCAAGACGCAGTCTAAATTGCATTTTTAAAAAATGTGCTCTCTTAATAAGATTCTTGCCGTTTCATCAGAAATTTAACAAAAAGTCTTTGTAAACTGTCTCTCTTCAGATGGTTATCACAAGTGAATTTTACTGAAGAATGACTTACTAATAGAGATAAGTAAAAACTCTTCAACTAGACAACACCAATTTCTGATAATCTTAAAATTTCAGACTATGACCTATTGAAGTTAAGGACAGACACTACAAAAAGTTCAGCCATTTGCAGACAAACAGCTTTTGTGAACCCCTTTTTGTGAGAGGGTGTAAGAATGGACATTTAAGGATATTAACTCTGTTAATAATTAGGTGAATTAAATCTGCCTATTTTCATATCATTGATATGGTTAAAGAACATGATAAAGCAGATGTACTCTAAACCTACTGCTTTGCATTTTCGAGCACACTGTTACACAGGATTGTGACTTCAGCCACTAACACCCAATATTGGACATTTTCCTTGAGGCAATACCCAAATTGTATCCGGGTTCATTAGAAGGTGCCGTTTTAGCAATGATTTGGATTCAACGTAGAGAAGTTTTTGCGCAGTGGGGTGGTATTGAACACTGTGTCTTAACCTTTCCTGATTTTGTATATTTGTAATTAAACTAGCTGTTACAGAGTAGATCTTTGATCCATTATGCAGATTAAAAAAAAAAGAAAAAAAAAAAGCAAGCTCATTAACTCAGGTGATAGTCAAATTTCTTTTTTCTATGAGCCAACAAATTGCTCATAGAGCTCATAGACTGTTAATAAAAGGTTATTGCATCAACCCTCAAGTAATACAATTTGTGCGTTGCATTGGACAGGGTTAATGTAGTGAATGGTATGACATCTTGGCATTCCCAGTAAATCCTCTTCTGATCATGCAAGACTGACTTGAAGACCTCTGAAGTTTTGTATTGGATAGGGCTTTCCTCACTTACCTTCTAACTTGCTTTTAAAAAGACAAATGTGATAAATACATATCATAATATTGGCTTTCCACAAATATTAAAGCTAATGCTCTATATATAATGTTAAAGAAGCTTTGCTATAAAGATACGGGTTTTTAATAACAATAACTAATGCCTTTATTTCTGTTATTAATAGTAGTAAAATTGCTGATATAGTCATGCTTGTAGTAATTGAACTGTCTGCTTGGTTGGATAACATCCAAAGAAAGTATAATGAAGACCCTCGCTACCCCTGACGTGCCAACTATCAGCAACAATCATCTGCAAACACCATGGACCAAAACTCAAGCTGGAGGTGATAATAAAAACTGACCAAAACCACAGTCAAGAAATACGCATGCTCTAAAAAGGCAGACCCAAGGAGAAGCCATGCAAAACAGTTCCTAGAATGCCCTAAATTAGTTTGGGGGAATGTTTGAATATGTATAATTGTTTATGAATATGCATTAGGCTGATGCAATAGTAAAGGTATGTAAAGGGTGTCTCCGCAATAGCAGGTGTGCTCTTGGCTGAGAGTCAAGGGTACCCAGCACTGTAAATTTTGCTTTATTGTTTTTGTCCTTTATGGTCTCTTTATTAAAACTTTTAAATCCCTACAGGAGAGTGAACCTCGTTTTTCACAAGCATAATGCCCTTGTTTAGTGGTGGCCGTGATATATCCTGGCTGCAGGGAAGGCCATATGCTTCATCCTCCACATTTACACAGGCATTTCACTAGATCTGTGAATGACACTTGATTGTGCCATTTGATTTTCTGTGTAAGACACAAAATGACTCCTTCAAGGATTGACTTTATTGTAGATCCAACTCTAAGTGCTCTTGTTCGCTAGCCAGGAAAAGGAACAGCTGCTACTGCTGGAATCATTCATGGAACCATTCTAGCTGCCTTCTTCCCTGGAGACAGTTATGCCACATAAATGGTATTGTCTGGGCCCGTAGGCCTGCTTCTGAGTGCTATAGACAAGATTTTCCCAAGTCCAATAAGCGTTGCTCTTGGCATGACCAAAAAACCCCTAGCCTTTGTCTCCCTATCAGTTTGTTCAATTGTTCCTCTCTCTATTTACAGCTCTTCTCAGCTCTTTATCTTCGTCTCCAATTAAATAGTACTTTGCCCACTATTTCCCTGTGGGAGTAAGTGAATTAAACGCAACACAATCCAAACATAAGGAAAAACATCTTTAAAACCATGAATGGAGACATAATCCAGGGTATTGCTAAACATAGCAATAGGACTGTCTACGATTTAGATGCCACCTGGCTAATTTCTAACCAGCCTGCCTGGACTTATGTATGTCCTTGATCTGTCATACCTGTTAGGCATGGACACATTGAATTTGTACTTGTTGTAGCCCCGTGCCAGGGTGGCTGGTTGTGTTTTCTCCCCTTTTTAAAATTTTCTTCTTCTTTTTCTTCTTTTTTTCCTTCCTTAAAGAATAGCCAGCCTGCTGCCGTTGCACATCCCTTTATCTGACTTGCAACAGTGTCATCTGTGGCACTCACTGTGACACTGGGATTCAGGAAAGCCCTGCTGCAGACTGATGACAGATGGATGTTGGATCAGTAAAATACTGAGGCTCATGACTGCTGTGATACAAGTCTAGACTCCTTAGTAATAACATCACCTGTCTTCTTCAGGGCCCGCCTCAGAAACATAGTGTGAAGTCTCTGCTGTGTTCTGTAGTGGACATGGACACTGGAAATCAACATTTGTTTAGGATCGCTAATCTAAAATCTCTCTGAACATGCGAAGACTTGGCATTTTAAGAATTTGGGAAGATTATCTCCTGATTTCTTACATCATGCAACATCTTCCCCTCAAGTAAAAATGCCTGCCAATGTCTGCTACTTTCAAGAGGGCAAAACTGAGGCCTCAGTACAATTAAAACGAACGGCAATTCTGTTGCTTTGCCGCTGAGGGGGCTGTGTCCAACGTCCCCATCCCGTCGTGTCCTTCAGGGACAGCCTGCTGTACCTGGTCACGAGAGACGGGGGAATTCATTTACAGTACAGGGTTCAGGCAAGGAAGAGGATGTGACACAGACAGAAAACTCAAAGACCATGTTGCAGTTTTCAGGCTGAACGTGGAAGTCGATTCCGATGTCCCTGGAGATACTGCTCCGCGGGCAAAAACGAATCCTGTCACTACCAGGAGGGTTTTTCATCTCTCGCCCGCGCTCCGCGGGTGCCGCAGCAGAGCCCTCACACTTCGCTCAGGACTCCGCCCCTGCGCGCGGTCACGACTCGGTCCCCGCCGCGCCTCTTCCGCGGGGCGGCCCGCGCGGCCGCAGGTCTCGCGAGAGCTGGGCGTGGCCGTGCCTGGCAGGCGGGCGGTCTCGCGCCGCCGCCATTGTGGTGCGGGAGNTGTCTTGTTTGTCATAAAAACGTGATTGTGAGTAAGCCCCGAGGAAGACACGCGAGCACAAGTTGCTCGGGGGAAAATCGTATGAGTAGTTTTATGTTAAACCACACAAAAACATGTAGACATGAGAGCTCGAGTCTTAGGTAGAAGTGTCAGTGCATAGTTCCAAGCTAGAAGACCTGAATTTAGGAGCAGGCAGTGAAGCTTACGCTTCCCTCTTATGGAGGGTACAAGATTGCTTAGAACTGGTAGAAATCATGGAAGCTGGCAAATGCTTTACTTACTCATAGACATGACTACCTGAATTTGCTCCTCTATTATCAGTAGAGAGGGTCAAGGCAGAAGAAAAATATTTTCTCTCTCTGTTATTTTTGTCTTTTGAGATTGCATTGCTTTCCCGGAAAAACCTCTTGGATCTTTTATCGCTTTGTTATCTCTATCCATGCTGTGTCGGGTCTAGTTGATCTTTTATAATGCTACTGGAGGGATGACAGATCAAGAAAGGCAGGCCATTTGATCTGTGTGCTCAAAATAGGCTGTGCAGCTCCACCTCCTGTTTCAAGTTGGTCATGTTTCCCAGGTATGACTTAAAAGTTTAATTTCAGAGCTTGGTTTCTGACCAAGTCTTGAGAGGCATTGCGTATAAATCTCTTACTTCAGGAGTCTCTAGAGTTGTTTCCAGATTTTTTCATGAGATTTGATTGCTAAGTAACATGGCATAAGCTGATGAAATGTGTTGCTTTGATAAGAAGAGTGCTGCTCATCCTGCTGTACATGTTCTTATTTCTCTATTGTTGGTTAAGAGCGTGAGTAGTGTCAAAATAATGGAGAAGCCAGACATGTGTTTTCCCAGGTTATTGTACTGAGGGTTCTCAATGAAGGACACATCAGGTGTGATATTTGAGTGAGGTGTCCTTTTTCTTTCTGGCGACAACAGGCTTTTTAATCAGTTCAGACTACAACCCAATTCCTGTTACTATGATTATTGTTATTATTTCCTCAGAAAAGTAATTTAAGTGTTTTGTGGTCTCACTACCGTCTATGTAAATTGAGGTGTCTGCTTTGTCATCATAGAATGTTGTCTATCATCATAGGATGAAATGTCTATCATCATAGAATGAAATAGGTGTCTGCTTTGTCATCACTACATCATGTTAATTACCACTTGGGGGTTGTTGAATTCCTGTGCGTGTAAACAAAATGCTTGAGGTTTTGAGTGTCTTTCTTCAGGAAAGATGCTGATACTGTAAAAGGGAACCATTCTCATTCCGAAGTATTTTATACAAGCACAATCCTCCCCTTGCAAACAAGTATTATTGTGCTTTTAATAATGTGGTTGTTTTGTTAGCATGAGACCATTGTGTGGCTCTGTCCTGTGCTCTGCGATAGCTTAGCATGTTCACCTTATTTATGACCACCTCATTGTGTTACCAGGATCAGCGTGAGCCTTGTATGCGTTTTGCTTGTATTCAAGCCACCTATGAAGACAGTTGCGTCTCAGGCTTTCAAGGTACGGTGCTTAAAAGGTTTTCAGAGAACTCTGGGGGAAACAAAACCCAAAATGCAAAAGACTTATTTATTAGTGTTGATCACCAGGATTGAAATGCCTAGGTCTAGTTTTGTCTATCTAGTAAATGAACATAATGGCTCCATTCAGCTGCATCTCTGTCCGTCTGGGTAAGACTATGAGGAAAGGCTGAAATAACTGGAGTTACTTGGCCTGGAGAAGAGAAGCCTCTGGGGAAACCTCATTGCAGCCTTTCAGTACTTAAAAAGGGTCCATAAGAAAGATGGGGACAGACATTTAGTAGAGCTTGTTGTGATAGGACAAGGAGTAAATTTAAGGAAGGCATTTTTTATGATGAGCATGGTGAAACTTGGGCCCAGATTGCCCAGATAGGTGGTAGATGCTCTGTTCCTGGAAACATGCAAGGTCGGGTGGGATGGAGCTCTTGAGCCGTCTGATCTGATTGAAGATGTCCCTGCTCATTGCAGGGTGGTTGGACTAGATGGCCTTTAAAGATCCCTTCAGTTCGAACTGTTCTATTATTTCTGCTAGTTGGATTGCAAGTATATTTTACAATGGATGCCCAGAAATTGAAGAGCTCTTGGGCAGCAGATTTTAAAAACGATTCATTTTAATGACGTGCTTTATGTCACTGAATCTCTGTTGAAAGGTAAAGGTAACATCCAGTTTCCTTGATCAGAAATTCTTTGCCTAGAAGAACTAGTAAGGCCTTTTATTCAGCATCTTTTCACCTCTTTCACCAGCAGACATGGCAGATGTCAGATGCCTATTCTTACATGACTCTGACTGATCTTTATAGCAGATCCTTCTCATTTGCTGGCTGAAGCTGAGACTGCAGAAAAATTGTAAGCGAGAAATCTTGCATGCAAGAAGTTAATCGTAGTGTGCATACGTAAACCGACACATTAAATTTTGCCTTTTCTATTGTGCTGCCTTAACTTAGTTTTAACACCTTTTTTTGGGTATAGTTTCTGCAAGATTTCTTCACTTGGAGAAAGAAAATATTCTATAGATAGTATTATCCTGACATACTTGGGTTGAAATCACAACCTGTGCTAATTTACAAGATTAGGCTGATGGATAACATTGTCCTCTTGGGGCTACCACTGAAGGAGCGAATTAGTCTTGTGCCTATTTATGTATATCTGTAGAACAATTTGCTAATTTTGGACTCCATTTCAGCTGCTGCAGGTAGTTGGCTCTGGTGTCCAGTCTTTCACCCTGTCCTGTTCTATCTGAGTGCTCTTATTTTTTTCTGTTCTGTGGATGGTGCATAAGCAATTTTACTAGTATTAGACGATTTCTAGTTTAGTCTTTGAAGGTGTCTTACTCTTCTGTCTCCTCTGCTGATTCATCTGGACATTAATTCCTACCAGTAGGAGCTTCCATCCCTTCTTGGACCTTTGCATTTTCGTCCGTGTCTGATGTCTATCTGTGTTACTTAATTCATCTGGTTCCACACCTATCTGAAACAAAGTAATTCAGAAACAGAATGATCCATAATAAAGGAGATAATGCCGCCACTCTTTGTCAAGTACTTAATAGTACAGAATTGGATCCGTTATTTTGTGTGTTTGTTGCTTGTATTTTATATCAGGGTAAAACATAGACAAATAGTGTTTTGAGTACCAGATCTCATCAATACATACGGCTGTCCTGTCCAGCCTACACTCTAGTCTATATTATTGTGATATTATTTTAGCTTCACAGTTTGCAGCTTCGATAGTTACTTTTTTACACTCATTGCAGCTTCATACAAGTACTTAAGTGGTAGAGCACATTAATGCAGATTACTCTTAAGGTAAAATTAACTATCATTACAGTTTAGGAATAAATAGAGTTGTTATGTTTTATTGAACTAATGATCCACTTGAAGTGGTGTAGTTTAGATAATTAGGCTTGTCGTCTATTTCTTTTAAACTTCCACAATTAACTGTTCTTTTGAACTCTGGAATGCTGCTTAGAACATCCTTATTGATACAGATCTGTTTACCACCTGAGCATTGCATAAATTGCTGAATATTTACCTAAAGTTTTAAATGTGATCTGGGAAATTAAATTTATTCACTATTTCAGTGTATTAGTGCAAAGTTAGGCAAGTGAGCATTTCAGATTCCTGACCAGATCTTGCTTAACTGGTGATGGCTCTGGCAAACACGAACGAGTTACTAGTGTTGGAAGTGTGGTCAAAAAGCAGGTGTCCTCTGTAATACAAGCCAGTAGCTCTTTTGTACACGAAGGTAAGCAGTCACTTAAACTTGGTATACTTTAGAGTCCTGCTTGCAAGATTAGGCATTTTGGCTACTCGGTAGCGTTTGGCTCCATTTTGGCTGCTATTGTAAAGCTAGCTAACAACTCAACCTGCATGAGAACAGTGGTTAAGGAAACTAACATCAGCTGTCCCAGCTGTTCGGTCAGTGGAGTTCTGTACAAACTAACTGGCCTTTGTGAGGTAGAATATTTAAGTCAGCATGAGTTGACCAAAGATTTAAAGTCCTGAGTATGTGGACTCACCTTGAAACTGCAGCCAGACGTGAGGTGTGTGAGGATTGATGTAGCAGCATTTTGCAGAATGTGATACCGATGACCGTGGCTGAATTGTGGGGAAAAAATGTGCTTTATTGATGGCTAGGGTTTCTTTTTTAATCAATATAGCTTACTCCTGTTCTCAGAAAGTTAGGCCAAAATTAAAAGTGGTTAAATAGACTGTACCACTTCTGCAAATCACGTCGTATCAGTGGGATTCCTGGCCATCTGTTTTGAGTTGGTAGGTGTCATGCTACTCTTCATGTACTGCACCACTGAGGATACTGCAGTTCCCTTGAATTTTTTTTTATTTATGGGCTACCGTTTGTGGTCTGCTTCTGTCTGTACTGTCCTGAGGAGGAAGAATCTAGCTGTCTGGAGTTTTAGATAAGCATTAAGTCAGATACCATTTCAAGGACAGGGATGAGTATAGGAACACTTCTCACGTGGAAAAGGCACCAGCATTTCTTTTGAAATGCCTAGAAATAGCGGAAGGCAAATAAACACTCAGCAAGTCAGAAGTAAATTTATAAATACACTTGTGAGATAGCCTGTACTCCTTTGCATATGTTAGCTTCCATGGGAGTTGTCTTTGGAGAAACTGAAGGCAGATGGGCTGCAGATGTGTTTTTTCTTAACAGGAGGGTGAAGTTTCACAATTTGAAACCTGAGGAATAAGTCTGACTATAATTTCGGCAAGCGTTGAGATGCAGCTCATTAGCAAAAATGTAATACATGAATTTAAGAAATCTGAGTACTCTGTTCCTGCATCATTTTGCGTTAATATGAGTACGGTGTGGTTCTTAATATATATAAGATATATAAGGGAGTACCTCTTATATTTATAATTACAAGAATATATTGTAACAAAATGATAAAAAGGACTGTAGTTTTCTAATGAGGGATGGGAGGAGATGTAAAGAAGAGGTTACAAAAACTAGGATAAGAATTCATTTCCCCATTTTACCGATGCACAGTCAGACCAAACCACTGTGCAGATATCTGTATGTGTGAGTCATGTTTATGTTACACCCGGAATGACCTGTGCCTGTTTTGCGTGAGTTCCCTGCTTCTATGAGAAAAAATGATCAGTATGTCCTTGTACAGGATACAAAGAATGGAGTCAAAACCCTCAAGAATTCCTCGCAGGATATCTGTTCAGGCTTCCAGCTCTCCTCTAGGATCTAGAACTGGAAACAGTTTATCTGGTGCATATAGCACGAGAGAACCTTCATGGAGATTAGAATCTGGATACCAGGTAATGTATTTTTTTTTCTTTTTATGAAGTATAAATAATTTTTAAAGTGTCTTTTTTACCAAGAAAAGCCCCAAAATTCAGACAAAATTTCTAAAATGCAAGAATTTACTAACAAGGCCAATGACAGTATTTAGTGAACCGGTAGTTCTAGATTTTCTGGTTTTACTTGATCTTGTTTGTAGCTGCACCTTTAGAAATCAGCTGTTTGATGAATGAGAGGGCATCCTGATAGTATGGATCTATTTTCTTATGAGTCACTGCCATCTTAAACCTGGGTAAATGGAGTTTTCTGTTGAGGGAGAGGTGAGGGTTTTGTTTGAACTTTGGTGTGTGTAGGGCATTACACTTGATGTGTTGGTGATGCAAAAAGTACAAGACTATGTTGTCATTTAGCAAGGCTGTACCATTCTACAGCGCCTCCTGTGTTTATATTTTGCAAACGTAAGAAGAGGAGCTTTAGACTCCGTTGTGGTTTGACACTGTCCAAATGCCAGGCACCGACACCACTGAGACAGCCGCTCGCTCGCCCTCCCCTGCCACAGCTGGGCAGAGGAGGGAAAAACTTAACAAAGGGTTCATGAGTTGAGGTAAGGACCGGGAGAAAACACTCCAAGGGCAAAAGAGGCTTAACTTAGAGGTACAGAGTGAATTTATTACTAACAGAATCAGAGGAGGATAATGAGAAGTAAAATAAGCCCTTAAAAACACCTTTTCTTCCCCCAACCCCTCCCTCCTTCCCACCTACAGCGCAAGGAGACAGGGTGTGGGGGTTCGGTCAGTTCGTCACCCAAGGTTTTCTTCCGCTGCTCAGGGAGAGGAGTCCCTCCCCTGCTGCGCCGTGGGGTCCCTTCCCACGGGAGACAGTTCTCCGTGAACTTCTCCAGCGTGGGTCCAATCTCACGAGCAGCAGTCATCCCAAAACGGCTGCAACGTGAGTCCCTCTCACGGGCAAACAGTCCTCCCAAAACTGCTGCGGCATAGGTCACTCTTCGACGGCACGCAGTCCTCCAAGAACAGGCTGCTCCAGCCTGGAAGCAGGGACCCCTCTCTCCACTGGGTCTCCCACTGGATCACAGCCTCCTCCAGGCATCCACCCGCTCCAGCGTCGGCACTTCCCTCATGGGCTGGGGGTGGATCTCTGCATCCCCCGTGGATCCCCAGGGGCTGCAGAGGCACAGCTGCTTCACCATGGTCTTCACTGCGGCCTGCGGAGGAATC
>VYZQ01037194.1:95504-105641 GCA_013400655.1 Mystacornis crossleyi
GATAACTGTAGATATTATCCCCTCTGGCTGGAATCAGTGTGATGGACAAGAAAGTGGCAAGTCTAAAATACCACCTTCAAGAGATCCAGAAAGACTCCAGAAAATTAAAGAAAGGTCAGTTAGTATGTTCTTTTGTGATAGTAAAACGTACCTGTTTTAACATGAGACAGCTTTCTGCAACTACGATTTTGAAAGAAAACTGTCCTTTAGAGGAGGCGGCAACTCAGTCCCCTGTCACCTGTCTTCTCACTTTTGTCTTTAAAGAAACGTGTTTTAATTAAAAAAATGTGTTTTAATTAAAGGTTTGAGAACGGTTTGATAAGTGGAATATTCATTATAAAAAATCCTACGTGCAATGTCATAGCATTTGTTGGTATTCCGTCCCATTCAGCCTGCTTTTAGAAGATTCTGAAGATGAAGAGGGTGACTTATGCAGAATCTGTCAGATGTCCTCTGCGAGTTCTGACAACCTTTTAATAGAGCCATGCAAATGCACTGGAAGTCTGCAGTATGTTCACCAGGAGTGCATGAAAAAATGGCTGCAGTCGAAGATAAATTCAGGTAAAGCAGACTCTCCACCCAGGCAGACTTGCAGTTACATAGGGAGGCTTATCAGAAGAATTACACTTACGGAGGTATTTAGTTGAAAAGCGAGCAGTAGGAAAGAACAGTAGTACGGCACTTCCAGACTTTCTGTGTGTCTGTGCAGCTTCTCATGTGACTAGCTCCAAGAACTATTTCTTGTTTAGAGAACTATATTTTTGGGAGTGTCTGCTAAAGATATTAGACAAAATATAACATTGCCAAAGTGTAGCTTTAGAATTACTCTCCCACTTCAGTGGTACCACTTTGGGTGGCATTTGTTCCCCACCCTTCCTTATGGAAATGGTTGTGCTTTTTTTCGAGACTTCTATAGCTGAGGTAATTGTTAGCAGTGGTAGGAATTTGAAAATCCAAAACTGGTTTTGAACTGCAACTAGACTTAAGTACTTTAATTTTTTTTAAAAGATACTAACTTCTGTTCGAGGCAGTGAACACTGCTCCTTCAAAAATTGCTTCAAAGTGCATATATAATTCTTTAAGAAACACTTCAGTTATTGCACGCCGTAGAAATATTTTTGTAACAAATTGACTGGTTTGTAACTGTTAATCTGCAGTATTCTTAAAAGTAGGTGGATACAAGACGTGAAATACTTTGTACCAAAGGAAGGTACTAGTATCTGTTGACTTTTTTACTCGGCGCTAGAGGATGTGCATCAGAGTAGGGATGTATGAGAAGCCTCAGCCTGTAGAAGAAATTAATTTGAAGTATTTAACTATATATAAAGACCTAAGTCCACTAACGACTTGACTTGTTCATCTTGTTGCTTATGGAGGAGCTTGTTTTAAAACTGGTACTTAAGACAAAATGTAATTTAACAATAACTTTATTCTGGTATATTTGTTCTTACTTTAGCATGTATTTGGATTACACGGTAAAATTCAGAAAGCTCAAGAGGCGATTTTTATGCCAGGCTTGCAGGAAGAGGCATATGATGTCCAGAGTGAATGTGAGGCAAAATAGGTGCAGCTGGATAGAGAATAAACACAGCATTTAAATTTGGACAGTAGCAGATGTCACTACATTCCTGTTAGAGACTTTCTTTTCTTCTAACCTTGCTCTGCAAAATAAAGCCAAAAATTACGTAGAGTTTTTAATGTGTGTCGTATGCTATAGATTGTTGAAACTTGACACTGAGTATTGCCCTTGCCCGCCTCCCCACCAGGTTCTTCTTTGGAAGCAGTGACAACTTGTGAATTATGCAAGGAGAAGTTGCATCTTAATCTGGAAGACTTTGACATTCATGAACTCTATAGGGCACATGCAAATGAACAAGTTAGTATATTTTACCTAATTTGGTAAGTGTCGGTTTAGCGCTGGGAGGGCAGCTTTCTTTAGAGAAGGCAGATGCGTCTCCATTTCAGAAGGACTGTTACGCATATAAAGTAATGTTAATGCGGAACAGATTTGTCTCCTCGATATTCCGACTAGCACTGCCTTCCTGCTACGCTTCCTGGAGCTGAGCTTTCAGTAAGTGTAATACGTCTCTTTTCTTAGTTCCAGATCTGTCATCTCGCTTTGTAATCCAGTGTCTCTGCCGCATAGGTGCAGCGTGAATTCTAGCACGATTAGATTGAATTTCACGTGAAGTCAGGAGTTGTCATCGCTTTTAGCTGTTTTCGAACAGAGTTTAGCAGCTGTTTTAAACATACAATTACAAACTTCTTTTGTTTCATTAGAGCGGTAGAAACTAACCTCTGTTCTAGCAGTTTCTAACTGCTCCCGCGAATAATTTCCTAAATTAAAAACAATCAAAGGCCCATTGGTATTAGTCTTGTTATTTAAAATGCATTATCTTAGAACTGCTGGACCGTGTAGTATTTAAAAAGAAATAAATAACACAGAGCTGGTGTTTTTAATGAACTTTATTCAGAGGCTTTTTCCCTATTCTCTGGGTTGTATTCTGATGATATACGAAGACTAGTGATACTAGCCTACCTCAGATGTTTAAAGAAAATACCAAGTGACATCAGTTTTTTTGAGCAAAACATCAGCCTCTAATTTTTTTATTATTTAAAGTAAGTTCTTACCCTCGTACGCTAATTCCTATCAATTGGGGCAGTCTCTGAAAAGTCTTTCTCGAGAATGCCATCGTCTTGTTTTAGTGCTAGTGCTTATTCGTTGCTGTCACAGCGCTGTAATTGAAAAAAGAACTTTGAAATTTTTTCCTAAAGAATTGACTAAATTATCTGTCCAGCAGTAGCATTTTTAAAGTTTTTCTTTTACCTTAGCAGGTAAAGGAATTTCTCAAATATTTATAACATCATAACATTCTTAAAATGTATTGCTTTATTTTGGCTTCCATACAACCTCAGGACGACAGAGAAGAAACCAGCAATATCGGTTTTATTTCTCCAAGTGCTATAATACTCTGATTGGCACATTGTTTCCTCTGAACTAATCACGCTGACTGAGATTTAATTTGTAGAACTCTGTTTATCTTCAAGGATAACATGTTAGATTTGGGGTGGATGGGAAGGACCAGAAGTATAAATAGCTTTTCAGTAACTTAAGTTTTTTAGTATTACATTTCCGTAATTCTTTTGGAACGACTAGAGATAAATCTGTAATGATTCCGTTAAAATCTAATTCTTGTTATACTTGAATCATATGTGCGGATGTATTACTGACATTCTGAATGTTTCTTTTGCTCTCCTTTAAGGCGGACTATGAATTTATCAGCTCTGGTCTCTACCTTGTAGTGTTATTACACTTATGCGAGCAGCGCTTTTCTGATATGTTAGGAACTGCAAATGAGGCCAGCACACGTGTCAGAGTAAGTATGAAGTGATCTTCTGGCAGGAATTGCTCATACGGAGAACTTGAAAGCGGATTGTTACCTTGAGTGACCTAGGAGCTAGATACCCAAGAAACATGCTTTTTTAACAAATTTAGGTCTAAAATGGGCTGGGCTTGTCAGTGCACCGCATTTGATTGGAAACTGAAGATACTACATAATTGCAGGTACCGTGCTGCAGAATGCTTTTTGTCCGGGTTGCTGGCAATTCATTAGTTAGCGTACACGTTGTCATGATTATTGGGAATTTATGCAAAACTGGAAGGTTAACCTCTCTCTGTGCCAAACATGCGGCTAAGAATGCCGGACCACCTGATTTGTTTAATTTTTCTCATTATGCAAGTCTTCATTGCAAAGGTTTAGAACTTGGAATGCTTGTCTGCTGGGGTACACCGAAATGTGTACTTGAATATTAACATTCTGCAACAGCCTATAGCTATAGTATGATTCCTCTGGCATTAGTCCAAACCCTTATTAGTTGCACTTGCCTGCATTCTCATCGCTTGAAAGGCCTGTCTTAAAAATGTGGTAAGTACACTTTAACCAGTAAGAGATCAGCATGCAAAGTTCTTTCTGCACAGTGATTCACTCATAAATCCAGTATTCTACATGTTTATTTGATACTAGATAATTAATCAGTGCTCATAGTCGACAGATCTCTTGAAAACCTGACTACTTTTAGTTTTTTTACTTACATACAAAGAAGTGACAGTGTTAAGCTTATCCAGTGCGTATTGTAACGGTTGACTGCTAGCAGGTACTAGGTCTTCAGCAGAGGCAGGACTATGCTCTGTCTAATTCTTAATGTATTAGAACAGTGCTCCTCTTTTCTGTGCACGTCTAATGTAGGGCTTGGATTCCATGGTCCGCTTTCTCTGCTACAAGTGTAGAGATACAAAAGACACCTAATCTAATAGTAGCCAGCATCCAGCACAGGTTATTAGCTCGAGTTGATGGCAGAAGATGTTTTTACTGGTTTTCCATCAGAGGAGGCACTACATGCTTCCGTATGTGACACTGCATTTTAAACCAGTGAGAGCACCAATGCTGGTGTTTGATATCAAGCATCTAAGTAAGCTGTGGAAATTCATTTTATCTGCTATGTCTCAGTGTCTGGACTTTTAACTGAAGCAATGATGCCGACTGGCAGTGACAAAAGAAAAGCACTCGTCCGAGACTTTTTATTCCTAGGAATTTTGGCTTTGGGTTTTGTTACCACGTGCTTCCAACGTTAAACTGCCACCACTGCCTAATAGTAATCCTGGTCTTAATATTTTAATTGTAAACAAAAACTTCAAGTGTATTTATGCATTTTTTGTGAACCACATTCAGAGGGTTCTGTTTTGTCTTATTAGTTGTGAATTAAATGAAATGGATTTAACTAATGCAAGTCCTTAGCGTGATTATGTTTTTCTGCATTACAGTTTTTAGGAATGGTTTTCATTAAACTGACACTTGTTTATGTTTGCCGCTTTCAAAAATTGATGTCTTTTACAGACCGTAGAACATGAAGATGATGCCACAGGCTGCTACCACAAACATTTTACAGCTGAAATAACTGTGCAATAGCAATTTGGAGTCGAATGTGTGGGGATTTATATTAAATTTTGCATTGTTTTTTTGTAAGTTGGGCAAATGGGTTAGGCTAACAAAGATCTGGCATGAAGCTTTGGGATGTAAAAAGTGAAGAAAACTTTGCTAACTTGTTGCAAATTTCTGCAGATAACTTTGCAACTTTTAAACTACTTTCTCTCTGCCTTGTTTCTAGTTTATTAACCTTGCAAGAACTCTTCAGGCACATATGGAAGATATTGAAAGTAGGTGCTTCCCCTCTTTCCCTCCCCTCGCATTAGATCGACTCAAAGCTAAATGACTACAATCCTCCTTGCCAAGATTCATAATACTGAACATAATTACCAAAAGCCTTACCCAGCGGTGCTTTTTCCATCGTCAGTAGAATTATTCTGAGGGGGAACTGATTTTAATTCTCCGTGATTAATTTCCCAACAGCACAGAGTTGTTTAGACCGCAGAGGTGTTATCTGCAATCGATAACAGAATTCCTTACTAGTTACAGTTCGGTTGTTGTAGTTCTGGTAATTCATAATTATAGGATAAACGGTGACCTTCAGGTTGTTGCCTTTTACAAGAGTCTTAGTGGGAAAGAAACATTTAGAATTGAATTTTGCTTCATTTAAATTAGACACCTGTATTGCCGTTTTTCTTCCCTTTCTTTTTCTTGCCCTCTTCTCCCCTTTGTTTTCTCCATTCACACGCACTTTTTGGTTGTGTGGGTTCCTTGATCGGACCTATCAGACCTCGTGAATGAAGTCTAAAGGTTGCCAGTTTTGGCGAAGGATAAGCCTGTTTTTCGTCTAACGGCTTTTTTTAGTGTGTTGAAATTCAAAACTATATGCTGATACAGTTACATTTCTGGTAAATACACCCTGGATCTATTTCTGGGTATGTTGAATAGGCAGTAGAAGGGTAGTTGATCTACCCTTTTTTTTTTTTACCTAGCGTGCATGTGAGTGTCTGTCCACTGTATATGGATTTTCAGTACACAGGATGCGTTTGGGGGAACTATAAGGAACGGGAGCGTGTGTGTGTCAAAGAGAGAGTTCTGGTTCGTGATGATGATTGCCACATTCAGAGCGGTCAAAGGTGGACTTGAGTTCTGAATTCATCACTCAGATATGTGCATCCTTACTAGAGTAAAAATTATTGAGTGTCATTTTACACCTTAATTCAATCTATATTTGATTCAGACTAACTTGCAGGTGAGGAATACTGAGTTCTAGATTTATTATTGATGCACTTCAGTTACGTTTCTCCTCTAAGAACTGAAGAAGGAAGGAGTCAGACTTTTCCTCTGTGTTCAGGGATGGAACAAGTTATAAATACTTGCTTGCCTGCAGACCTTGCTTAAGAGGACATACTAAATGCCTGTTACAGAGAAGCTAACATTTTACAAACCTCATGTAGATGCGTGTACTGACTTTTCTATCATAGTTGACAAGTGCGTATTTGTCTTTTAACTCACCTTGCAACAACAAAATCCTGTGCATATGTGGGCTTCGTGTTCATCTTGCATATGCTGAAAAGGACAGGAGTGGAGAGAGGAGCTGCTTCCAAGTAGGCCCAGGTTGCATTAAGCAACATATATGTATATATATATATATAAAAATTTAAGAGTCTTTGTTTAGACTGCTGAATCTTTCTAGGTATTTTAGTATCCAAATTGTTAACATAGTGAGTAATTTCTTTCCCTTACGTTGGGTGCTGCTGTCATGGGTTGAGTATATCCTCCTCTGACTACTGCTGGAATTAGCCACTCTAAGCACTACATAAAAGTTGAATCTCTGGCGTAATTAAGTTTTCTTCCTCTTATTTTGAGGAAGAAGAGTAGGAGGACGCTGCATATTGTATGTTCTGTTGAGTTTTGATTTGAAAATGCTGTATTTTCCGACCTGAGGTGCAGTTAAGAATTAAGCGTTGTGATTACGTGAGGTTTGGGTGGGTGTTACAGTCTGCGATGTAGTATTATGAAATTATATATGCAATATATAATATTTATTTCCTCTACTCATCCTAAAGTGCTGTAATTTCACAAATTTTTGTCACGGCTTCTGATTACACTGTGTTGTTCCAACAGCCTCTGAAGATGATTCTGAAGACTGATGCTGGTAGAGCTTTCCTACTGCAAGAAACAAACGGAATTGCTGCAGAAATGCTGAACTGGCAAGAACAAAGTCAACGTGCATTTGTTTTATTCCTCTCCTTAGTAAAAAGCGCATTGAATATTACTGTAGTCTTTGAAGCATTGTTGAATTCAAAATCAACTGCTGCACAGTGGAGCTCAGTGAGAACTTGAGAACTACTCAGCATGTGTGAGGATTAGATACGTAGAAAGCAACTTCCCTTTTTAAATTACGAGGATGTTGTGCTTTGTTTTGGAGGACATCGGATTCTGAATATTTAAGGAAGCTCTATCTCCCTTTATGTTTCCTTCTTACTGTAGTCAGACTTCTGGTTTTGTCTTACCGAGTTTTGCTCCTGTACTGGCACTAAGTGGTTATAGTGGGTTTCAGGGGGAGGGTGGGGATGCCCGTGTACTTAAATAGGTTTTGTTTGGATGTTCTTAAATGCCTCTTTTGCCGCATCATCTAACTGATTGCTTCCATTGTTAATGAACGAACGGGAGAGATAAGCAAGATACAGTAGAGATTGATTGCGTTTTGGCTTATTTGAAGATTATTATTTAACTCAAAAAGCAATAAGAACTTGCAGTGGTCTTTTAATACTTGGTGATGGCTTTTTTATGTACCAGTTTGGAAATTTGAGATTATATTTGATATCATGTGGCTGTTCCATTATGGAATATTGCAGGTGTAAACTCTTGCATTTCAGCATTCCTAGCAGATATGCAACTTGAAAAAGACCTGAGGTTGTTTAGTTGAATCAGACTTTTTTTAGATCCCACCCTCACTGTTCCAAGCACTGGTTATCAATGTGTTTTCTAGTGTTGTCACTTCTTTATAAATAAAGACGAAAGAGGTATGCATCTCTACTGGTATTGTCCATTTTATTTAAACGTGGATCTCTACCGGAACTTACACTTGAAAACACAGAAAGCTGTAGTCTCTGGTATATCGTTACTAATGTTTATAAATTCTTACGCAGATGTTTAAGATTGTTTTGACCATTTTGGATTGAAACGCTTTCTATAAATGGTGGTACAATAAATTCTTATACATGTATTGGAATTGTATTTCCTACAGATGTGTGTTAGTTTTGTAATTACCGCAGTAACAGTGTATCCGCAAAGAGTGCAGTATGTTGAAATGCCATGAGTTTAGTTTATTGTTGCAGTATGTAAAACTAACTTGCGCAGATGAAAGGATGTGCCTTACCAGCTGAAATGAACTCTAACTTCGCTAGCATTACATGAGTTGGCCCGTCATCTGTAAGACTCGAAAGAAGACGGAATGCTAAGGAAATGGCGTGTCTTATGCCCATTGTGGTAACTGTAGGCATTAGGCATTCCGTGCCAACGCTTACAAGAATTATTCCGGTAATTAGTTGAAATACGGCTCTGGGACATTCATCTGAAAAGTGAAGGCCCAGGCGTATGTGAAGATGTTTCTAACTCATTTCTGAAGAAGGTGAATTGCAGTTTCTAATAAATGTTCAAAACTTGCTGAGTTAGACGATACAGCTTAATAAAATGTCATACAGTGAAGCAGTCAGTATTTCATACGCACTCAGTACATTTAGGGTTTACAAGCATGCGTTCCGATATCCTAATAAACTGATGACTTGAAGGATATTTTTAAAATTTTTTTCGGTCTTTGTTACAAACACCATTCCACGAAGGTGAGCAATGTAAATAGCTCCACGTACAAGCGCGGTTGAAGCGATGCGTCCGTTTGGTGTCCTACAGCCTTATTGAGCTTCAGTGCCAATGAAAGAGCAACATGGGGAAATACCACGTTGGAATTGCTGAAGAATAGAGGGTCTGAATGCACCAGCTGGGAAGAGTGTTGCCACCAGACCCGGCCGCCTCCTCAGAGGAGAGCTTCCTTGCAACCCTAATGCCCCGCAGCTTTAGAAAGGTAGAGGCTGGGAGCAGCCACATTAGTTGTCTTCTGCGTACCTGTGCTGCGAGATCTCTGTCCGTGGGAGCACCTACGTGTGCAAGCTCTTGTGGGTTCATGCAAGTGGATTTTTGTTAGCACAATGCACAGCTGTGTTCATGCAGGTGTCTGTGCAAACGTTTTGTCTTGTCCACATATCCACGTGCCCTGTTTGTTCCCTGGGTTTCAAGACATAAGGCATGACTGTGGCTTGTTGCTGATTCTAGCAATCCACAGACATACCTGATCCTCAGTGATGGGCCCAGATCTCACTGACGAGGCCAGCTATGACACATCCGGGTGCACATGGGAACCAGCTACGGAACCGAGTGTCTAATCCCATCCTGGGGCTAGTTAAGAGCTGTGAGGTTGACAGGACGCAAAGTTGTTCAGTGCCGTCGTGAGTCTTTAGGGCGGTGGCTCCTGCACAGGTCCTCGGTGCTCTGCTGGACATGCTCCAAGTGCCCATCCTGGGCTCCTGTGTTGACGGTGAGAAGGAGAGCGTGTTTTTTCATGTCACAGTTCTGACTTCTGCTACGGTGGGTGTAGTAGTCTTTCGTTGTGTGCTACCCTCACCTGCCGGGTTGTTTCCACCGCGCTGACCTGCCTTGTTTCAAACGCCCGTCTTGCGCGTTGCTGCGCTCCTCGCAAACCTAAGCACGGGCTTCTGCTGCTTCTTCTGCATCTTCTGCTCGTTAACACTGCAAGTAAGAACGCTGCACCATGTGCGGTACATAGGATCCCGTCTGCAGCACCGGGCACGCGCACTTAAGAAGTAGTATTAAAACTCCTCAAATGTAAGAAAACCTAGCAAAAATGCGTGCACATAAGCGGCAGGACTCAAAAAAGCAAAGGGACGAGCAACGACTCGGAGAGCGGCACACGAGCAGTAAATTGAGAAGCCGCGCCTGTTCAGGAATGCCCGTTCAGCTTTGTCACTGTGCCTGCGCAACGACAAAGAGCTCCGTGTGCTCAGTAGGGGGGGAAGCTGCCCGTGGTGCTGCTCGCTGCTACCACCTGCTGGTTAAAGGGAGGTACGACAGCCAGCCCGGGCAAAAGCTGCACGCGAGCGCCGACTCAGCGATGCCGCTTTAAGAAAGCCGC
>VYZQ01037196.1:3899-14276 GCA_013400655.1 Mystacornis crossleyi
TAATCGCACAGGAAATTGAAGGAGTTTCTATTTCTGGATGCTTTCAAGACCAGGTAGGAAAAATCATGCCTGGCCTAACACAATACTCTCTTACTTCAAATAGGCAGCTGGACTAGAGGCTTCAAAAGATGTCTCCCAACCAATATATTTTATAAGTAGCTAAATAATTGCAACTTGTATTGGATCACTTCTTCTTTTAAACTAAATTTATTAATCAAGGGCTAATAAGTCATCTGAAAGGAGTCAAAAGGACACAGCAATTTGTGTATCAAAGATTCTAAGCCCTTTAATTCACATCTTATGTTGCTCCATAGAAAGCAAAAAGTTTTTTTTATGAACAATTACTAAATAATCTGGAATTAGAAGGAATTTTTAATACACCTAGAAAAGCTTTTTTACAGAATCATAGAGTCATTTAGGTTGAAAATGACCTTTAAGATCATCAAATCCAGCAGTAGACCCCGCACTGCCAAGCCCACATGTCCCTAAACCCCACAGCTGAATGGTGACTCAACCCTGGACACACTGTTCCAATGCTCGTCAACCCTTTTGATGAAGAACTATTTCCCTAATATCCAATCTAAACCTCCCCTGACTCAACTTGTGGCTATTTCCTCTTGTCCTATTACTTGTTACTTTTAAACGTGTTTGTTTTATTTTATCTTGGCTTTATGGAAAAAAAAAAAAGTCATCTGAATAAAAATAAACTTTTAGTGCCAATTTTGTTATGATACCATATTTTGACATATTTTAAAATGAAACATTATAGCTTTCAATTTCCCAAATATCATTTCTGTTATTCCCTTGAAAGATTAATCCTCTCCTTCCTGATGCATCTTCAAATAAAAGGAAAAGTTTAACTTTTTTATTTGAGTATTTTCTTCAGTGATCCATTTGCGGTACTTTTCATTTTGTGTATTCATATTTGAAAGAAAATAAATTAAAATAATGAAAACAGTTTCATATTGATATGTTTTCCTTCTTTTAACTCTGTAGTTTTCTATTTCAACCTTCAAGTGCAAAAATGAAAAATAATCAGTATTCTAGCACTTTTACCAATCAGTTACTTATTGCACTAATCCAAAATAAAAATTATTATCCTAAATATTAAAAAAAATAATTTCTTTACCAGACTGACTTGGAATGTGACCCTAGAGCTTCTGCATCCACCTTTAAAACAAAACAAAACAAAACAAAACAAAACAAAACAAAACAAAACAAAACAAAACAAAACAAAAGATGTTATCTTTCCACCACAGTCTTTCAAAATTTATACATTTAGAATGCTTAATCCTATATGGAGTTATTTCTAATTTACAGCAGTATGACTCTCCTAAATACAGTGCTTTTATTGTGATTTACACCACTGTTGCTGAGCTCTGAATCACAACCATGTCTATATTTATGGTTTTCACAATCCCTTTGGTTGTATGTAATTTTTACAGTAGAATAAAAATAGCAGACCCCTACTTAAAGGACCTTATCATCATAGATCCTTAATTACAGCTATGTTAAAGTAACCTCTATAGTGGCCCACGAGCCAAAGCAACAATAAATAAAAGGGACTGTAAAGTGAGTAGCTTCTTCCAAAGGGAAATGTCAGCCTGCACGAGGAAATGTCACCAGTGCAATAACATTTCTCGCTGCAGCACAGGGCGCTGAGTGGGAGCAGAGCCGAGAGAGGAGCTGGTGCTTTGCGAAGGGTGTGCGTGGTGAGAGGCTGGGGACACACAGAGCTGTCTGTCCACTGGGCAAAGCAGGAGGAGCTGCCAGCTGGGTGATCAGGACTGTCAGGCTGAGCCAAACTGCAGGCTCTGGGCTGGACCCCTGGAATGAGGCTGAATCAGTTTGACATCGATGCCTTTATTTTAACTCAAACACTACACAGTCTTCCCTGGAAGCAGAAGAGCTTTTCTTCCCTTTTTTTCCTTCCTTTTTTTCCTTCCTTTTCTTCCATATGTGTTCCTTTTCCTCCAACAGTTGACATGGCAGTACCAATCAAAGGAGAATGGACGTACCAGAAGTTCACCGGCCTCTGTCTTCTGGGTGAGGTGGTCACATATGATAGGATCTTATAGATAGGACAACACTGCGGCAGAACGCAGATGTCCTAGAAGAAGCCTCGTACACAAAATATGGAGGAATTTACCTCATTTTCCTACAGACACCAAGTCTATCTGCAGAATTTTCTTTCTTTCTAAATCCCTGCTTCCATCTCCAGTAAACTTTAAACTGTGAGTTTGATTTTTTTCTCTGGATCCAGTTTGATTTCGCCCAGCTCCCACCACAAGGCTGCACATAAAAACCTTTAGTCCTGGGTTCGAAGAACCGCACTCTGGGCCAGAGAGCTTCCCCATTTTGGCTCCCATGCATCTGTCTCTTGGGATGCTAGAGCTCTACTCCCTTGTTATGTTTGTTGCAGGAAGAGGTCTTCTTGCTTTATTTGTTGAATCTGAAAGACCATGCCTAACATAGTGTCTGGCTTTAATGAACTCTGTGATTATCTCTGTTCTGAGAGCAGCTGTAAGAGCTCTTGGTGCAGTAATACCAGTGAACAGAACACTCAGACCAAAAAGAAAAAGGGAATCCAGCGATTCCAAGCAATCATTAAGCTCAGTACCTGTAAAAACCAGTAACAAGGCAGGTGAAATTTAGTTAACCCATCTATGACATGCACTGAAACATGCTCAGCCACAACCCTAGGAAAGGCAGTTTAGCCAGTATGAGGAACTAGGACTTAAATAGAGATTTTTAGGCTGAAGACGGGAATTTGCATAGTGAAACATAAACTGTTTTGCGTTATATACAAAATATAAAGGAGAAATAACACACACCAACCTCTGGTGAACTGTACAAGGCATATGATTCCTTCTGCATATGGCTTTAGCAGTAAGCATGAAAGGTTTGCTGGGACTTTATTTCCCTTCACTAACTGAACTTGTTCAAAGGTGCAGTGAGAATCAGACCCTTTGCTTAGGGGGAAAGCAAAAGGGAAATCAAACCCAGGAAATGCCTCTGGCCCTACCCCTCCAGTCTGTGCCACATCACATAACTAAAAGATCCAACCTTACATATCAGAACTAACCTTTTGATGCTGCTCACAGATGATATCTGCTGCCAATGTCCTTTACCAGCTTTAACTGCCAGATTCTTCACTTGGAAAAAAGGGCTTCATTTTCCCAGCAGAGGTGAAACTTCTTTTTCTTCCTCCTCCTCCTCCTCCTCCTTCTGCCCCCAGCTCCTTTGCATCTTTTCAATTTATGAAATGTTTTGGAATCATTCTGGGAGAAAAGCTCCATGCAATATAACCACATTAGCTTGTAAAGCAAACAGAAAAAAATGGCCTGTTGGTCATAAACAAGCTGTCTGCAAATTTGTCATATGCTATCTCTGCACTGGATCTTATTCAGGACTGCAAGATGTGATGGTTTGTTTTATACTGATGGGCACTGTTGCCAGGGATTCCATCCCAATATAGATGTTTGTAATACACATCGTGTGTCAGTCTCTTCAGTCAGTTGTCGGTAATAGAGTTTGAAAGGCATATAGTGACAGTATAAATGCATATGGTATATCTGAATATTTTGTTAGAAGGATGATGGGTCCTGGCTGCTTAGGATGCTACATGGACTCCTATGCAACCTGCATTTTTACCAACTCTGTCTCCCAAACTGGAAATAAAGACAGGCCATGCTGGTCTCGCTTTACTGCCAGTGGAATGAAATCTAGAGGGTAGTTCATCTGACCTGACTTTGACCTTTATCTTAGAATGAGATGAGCTTTTTCTGTATTTGTTTTCTGTATGAAAACAAACTCACATGATGAGCTTAGCAACCGGAGCTCTATGCAATTTCTTAAACTTAGGCCCTGCCTACTGTGATCAACCTCTATTTTCTGGGATATCAAAAGGATCATTCTTTCGATAATATGTGGTATCTGCCAGCCCTTTTTGCTGTCTCAGGCTACAACATTTCAAGCGTTACTACTTTTTATATGATCAGCTGAAAGTCCCAGGCTAAGCTCCGTGCTGGGGAACCTTTTCAGTAGACCACAAAGAGGTGGTAGGGCATTACATCTGGCTTCCAGTGGCAGGTGGTTCTAGACATCTCCCTAAAGTCCTGTTCCACGTGGGCCAGCTCTGTGTGGGTGTCTCCGAAATGCAAGGACACTTCAAGTGCTGTCAGACTTCTATTTTCAGGCAACTGACTCAAGCCACTATATATCTAAATTTAGGTGTTTGCATATGAGCTAGGTGTCTAAGCTTGGAGAGCTATTGGTTGACCAGATATAGATATTTGCTTCATCTCTTTCTAAACCACTAATTGTATTGACTAGACCTCTACTCTCTTTAATGGGTACCTGGCCATTTATCTTGTATGCAGACATCTAAAATTAGATGTCTTAATCCCTGAGCCTAATCACACCACTAACTTTTAGATTCCTAATTAAGATAAATTAATCGAAAACTACAAGACCTTTGCACCATTTTTGAGCCTTCTTTGAGCTTTCATACACCCTTAGCCGGAAAGAGTAGATGACCATACTGCTTTCTCTTTTGATGAATTGCAGGAATAAAAAAAACCAAAACAACAAAATTTTTTTTAAAAATTAGAAACTGGGCTTCTCAGGAAAAAAACCAGCAGCTTCATGTATGTGGAGATTTGCTTCTTCATTCTGAATAGTCATGGCGTACTTCAAAAGACAAAACTTCAAAAGATGAATTGCTCTATTTTGTCATCAAGCTAAATGTGTCCGGGGAGGTTTAGGCTGCATATCAGGAGAAGGTTCTTCACCCAGAGAGTGGCTGGGCAATGGAACAGGGTCCCCAGGACGATGGTCATAGCAGCAAACCTGACAGAGTTCAAGAAGTGTTTGGACAATGCTCTCAGACACAGGGTGTGATTCTTGGGTCTGTCCAGTGCAGGGCCAGGAGTCAGCGACCCTGTGTGTCCCTTCCAACTCAGGATATTCAATGATTCTGTGATTCTATTAAGAGACAGCTACTGAAGTGGTTTATTTTCTCCACCTGGCTAGCAGTACTGGCCAGACCTGACTGAGGATTTGGGTAACCTTACTACTAGAGTTTCGTGCCAACACTTAAAAGTCTTGTTAAGCTTGAACCCTAGGATCTGAATCAGATCAGTTCTGGCTGCTCTGGCATGCGAGGTGAGCAAAGTAACATTCAGCTCTATGCAGTTGCATATGCAGACTTTACCTTGTTGGAAGTGTTTACTCAAGCTTTGGCATTTTTGGGGGTTTGTTTTTATTGGGGTTTGTGTTTAATTTTTGCAGTTGTTGTTGGGGGATTTGTTTCTGTTTTCTGTTGGGTGTTTTTGATTTGTTGTTTGGTGGTTTTGTTTGTTTTTGTCTTTAAGAAATACCAGGAGACATTTTGTTTTCTTGTTAAATAAAGGAAGTAGAAGGTTTTGATTACCAGTTTCAGATAAGTCTGGTGAAGTTGAAAGACTGTAACCATGACATGAATACTAAAAATTTTCAGAAAGCTGAACATGCACAGGACAGGATAGAAGTATCAAAAAACATTCAGAAGATTGTACAGGAATTGAAAGGACTCATTCCTACCTAATTAGAGGTTATTTGTGACTCCCTACAGAAAATATTCTCTGAAAACTGGTTGTGTCAAAACCAAACAGTGTTTATTTACATAAGTTGTTCTTTTTTTCCACAGAAATAGCATCATAGCATTCATGTGATTTCATTTCTTCGAAGTGACACATATTTTCCATTTCAACAGCTATGGAAGGTAGTGAGTACATTTGTTTCAATTTTACATGAAAGAAACTGAGACAGAGAGGGCCAAACCAAAAAGGTATTTAACCTCCTACTTCCTTTTGAAATCATCATATAGCAATATCTTTGTAGATGTAGCTATAAACTTTAAAAGCAATATTCAGAGTACTCAATTTCACATCATAATGGCCAAAAATCAATTTCATTGATTCTATGCTGGCTGTTGAGCAGGGATAGCTCCTGATTTTCATGTCAGAGGCTCTGTGGGAACTGTTCAAGGGTCACCTACAACCTGTAGACTTTTTAGGGATACACCTTCATTGTAAAAATAGCTCACTCCTTGCATTGGGACCTAGCCCCTCATTCACTGAATCATTTGGGTTGTTAAGATCATCTTGTTCCAATCCCATACCAAGGGCAGGGACACCTTCCACTAGACCAGGGTACTCAAGGCTCCATCCAACCTGGCCTTGAACACTTCCAGGGTCTTCTACAACTTCTTTGGGCAACCTGTGCCAGGGCCTCACCACCCTCATATCAAAGACTTTCTTGCTAATATGTAAACTAAACCTGCCCTCATCACACTGAGTATATAATAGCTTGGTACTACATGGAAAGAGATATCTCTTTCCAGTACATCAAAAATGTTGTTGAGAGGATGGTCCATTCACAGGCCCAGTTCTTAAAAGCAGAATGATGATGAACCCTCTGGATTCCATTCCAACTTACCCACTTAATGGCTACTGCCACACCTCTACAGAAAATACAGGCACAAATCAGTGCACACCAATCAGCTGAGGGCCTGATATTGCTGGGTTTTCTGAGGTGTTGTTTTTGTTTTCCCTTGTTATGGCCAAAAAATTCAAGTTGTGCCTTGAATAACAGAGTAGTGGAAGGCATTTCTCATGGTAAGAAATTTTTCGAGGAAATCCAGGTATGTGATGGGCCTGCTTGCAGTCTACTGCCTCAGGCCAGGCAACTCATGATTGTCCTGTTCTTTCTGAGGTCAGGCATCATGGAAATCTGTGGTGAGATTTGTGAGGCTCTAAGCTTAGACATTCCCTTGAAAACAGCTTCCTGGAATTTAAGGTTTTAAGTTCATTCAAAGCCCCATTTGGACACTGAAATAAACACTCTGGACCGCATCTCAAGTGCTTTGTTCAAGGTCATCTGAGAGGAGTTCAATGGATCTTGGAAATGAGCCCAGATCTCTGCTTAACTCTAGCCATAGATCCATCCATTTTCATTCCATAGCAGCATAATAGGGATTTGGAAAACTGCACTAAAACCTTGAGAACTGAATAGATATGAAAATCCTTCTGTATGTATTTGGAACCATCCCACAGATTTCAGTGGAGGAATATATTCTCTCTTATAACAAATTGAATTGCTAAATACCTATCGAAATCTCTCATTACTTGTTAAAGTAACTACAGCTTTCTCATAAATATTGTAGAGATACATGCAGAGGGTTAAAAAGCGACAGCTCAGTGGTCTGGAATTAAATCTGTTGCAGGTATATAATTTAGTGTGACGTTAATTGGGTAGTGGAGAAGCATAAATGAGGAATACAATGTGTATACATTGGAATTTTTTGTTAAAGAAGGAACACTGCAAATGCTAACCTCAGCAGCCCAAAATCAAACAGAGCAGAGAAGAAGGGGAGGAAAGAAAGGAGGGAAAAAAAAAAAAAAAAAAAAAAGAGAAAAAAAAATTCTCCCCAAAAAATAATCCCCAAAGAAACACAAAACAATATAAAACCAAACAATTGTGTCTTGTTTCTTTGGGAAGAAGTTTAAATTAGCTACCAAGGATTAAGATTTTCAGCTGAAAGACATCAGTTTAGATCTGAAAATGTAGGTTTAGCTGAGTCTAAGTCATTGCAGTTCAGCTTATCTTTGTAACTCTATGTCCTGGGGCAAATAGAGGGCAGCTGAACTTTGTGTGCATCGGCTGTGACCACCAAGCCCCACACAGCCACTCACTCACTCCCACACCAGCAAGACCGGGGAAAGGACTGGAAGAGTAAAAGCTGGAAGACCCATGGGCTGAGATAAAGACAGTTTAGTAGGGAAAGCAAAAAGCCACACACACAGGAAAGCAAAACAAGAATTAATTCAATGCTATCCATGGTCAGGCGGGTGTTCTGCCATGTCCAGGAGAGCAGGGCCCCATTATGCTCAACTGTGACTTGGGCAAACTCCAAATCATCCCCCTTCTTCCTGCCTCTTCTCCCTACTTTACACACTGAGCACTATGTCACACGGTCTGGAATGTCCTATTGGTCAGCTGGGGTCACCTGTCCTGGCTGTGTCTCCTCCCAGCCTCCCAAGCACCCTCAGCCCCTCCCCAGCCTGGCAGTGCAAAAAGCAGCAAAGGCCTTGGCTCTGTGCAAGCCCTGCCCAGCAATAACAAAAACATCTCTGTGTTATCAACCCTGTGCTCAGCACAAACCCAAAACACAGCCCCATACCAGCCACTGGGAAGAAAATCCTCCTTAACGCCAGCCAACACTGCCACACCCATTCTCTGTTTTGCAGTCACTGGCTAACCAGTATTGACTTGTAGAAAATATGTGATGCATAGATTAAAGCTAGCAGAATGGGTGAGATCTTATGGAAATTAAAATGTTAAAGAGAACATCATAACTGGACAGCACAAGTCACGTGAAGACCAAGAGAAACATATACTTCAGTCTTCTCTCAGGAAAACTTGTTTTAACTGCTTACATGACAAGAATTAAAAAAAAAAAAAAAATCTACTGCAGATAGGAAAAGAAAAAGTATAAAAACCATCCCAGCATTGCACATCTTTACCTAGCTGAATGCAGCCGTGCACCACAAGAAACCAAAAGATACAAAACATGGAATTTGCCACTACAAAAGATCCAAAGATACAAAGAATATTGCCAGTGCTGTAAGTCTCTTCTGCCCTAATTGCATGTGTGTTATTCCTGGCCTAGAACAGGGCTTCCTCTACTGCTTGTACTTTTCTCTCTTTATCTCTCATTTTTGAGTCATTAGAGGGAGAATGTTCTGGTTTTGATATTTAACTGTGTGTTCAGGCACTGACCTGGATGATTAAGTCTTTTCACCTATCTGCTATGACTCTGGGTTCTTCCTTGACTGTTATGTTCAGGGTAGGGTCTGTCTTGTGTATGATAGATACTGCTGTGGGACCTTGGGCTCTGCTAGGAATATTAAATGTTGCTACCACACAGGCATTAAGTACGCCTACAGTTAGGCACAGGTAATCTTACAGTGGAAACCGGGGAAAAAGAATAAATTCAATGCCCTACCTTTTTCATTTGCACAGTCTCAGTTTTGGAGATTAGTCTTAAATTATTTTGAATTGCAAATCCAATTGGGCTTTAATTATGATTATGACCTCTACTTTGTGGCACGCAGTTCAATCTCTACAGCTACAGTCTAGGGTAAATTACTATAATGGCGCTGTAGATGATGCACCATTGCACAGAGCCTTGCCCTATATGTGTAGACAAAGACATGCATGCACATGCACATTTTGACTTGGAACAACCTCCTAATAATACAGATTTATTCTCCTTTGGTTTTGCTTTTTTGGCTTCCCTTCACTCCACATACAGGGTAGCAAGGACTCAGTGACTTGCTGGAAGAAATCTGTAGAGTATGTTAATTTCTGTGGAACTTAGGCAGCCTCATAAGTCTTAGAGATTAATAAGAATCTGGGAAGTATCTATCTTCTGGTGATGCTTTCATTTGCGCAGTAATAAAGCTCGCCTTTCTTGTTTAATAAAAACAATGAGGAAACAAATGGGTGTGCAGGCATTGGAACTTTTGAGGAATTAATTCAAAAGCACGAAGGAAAGTTTTTTATCATGCTGTAAGCACCAGAAAGGTGAAAATTACTCTTCCCCAGAGCTCTTACCCTCTGTGTGCCTTATCTCCAAGTTACACCAAATTTAAGGCAGAACCCTCAGAAGGTGCAAAGTGTCTCTTAGAAAGTGCTGATCATTTTCCTGAAAGGTGATGGGCACATTTCAGTGAGACCATCACAAGCCTGGGACAGTTTTGCATAATTCACCTTCTTCCCTTGCCCACTGGAACAATTTCCTGGTAGAACATTCCCTTTCCAACCAAACGATGTTCCCATGGAAAATTTCAAATCAGTGAAAATTTTGAGGCTTTTCTTTTCTTTCTTATAATTCTCTTTTGGTTTTGGAGAGATGGCCATGATTTTGCCTGGCTGTTCCCTTTATCCTCCCCCCTAGAAGGTTTTTGTCACTTTAGCTTTCTGTGCACATACAGGCAACTGATAAAAGCAGGAGCCTTGCAGTAGGCAGGGGGCCAGGGGCTGAGCACCCAAATCCTGCCCAGATCCCAATCTCCCTACAGCTCCAGCTGCCAGAGAGGCACAAACCCAAGTTGCTTAGCATCCCCACATCTCCTGCAGCTCTGGCTGCCAGAGAGCTGGAGCGGAGTGAGAACTTGCAAAAGCAATTTGCTTACCCCTCAAAAAAAGAACTTTGCAAGTTAGCACAATTTTAATCATCTGGGCAACAGGATTTAACAAAAAAAAAAAAAAAAGTTTCAAAACTTTGTTTTCCTTTGATACACATTAATGAAATTAGAGTAAAAATTAAAA
>VYZQ01037197.1:14630-25350 GCA_013400655.1 Mystacornis crossleyi
AGTGTGTATGCTTGTGCTTCCAGAGTATTTACATTCTGTAATGAAACATTTTTAGAAGTCCCTTTTCTCTTATTAATTTTATGGAAATAATTTTATTTGGACTTTCTCAATCATAGAGATAAATAAATGAGGAATAGGGTCCTCACAGGTGTATTCCCTAAACACCTCTGCATCTTCATAATTTCTTTTTCTTCCTTTGTGCTGATATAACAAGATTTCAGATGGTAAGTGGCTTACTTTTCAAATATTTGTTTTAAACCAAATAGAGATACACACTATTGACACAAAATAGATTTTTTTTTTTCACAGTGTATTGAAGCAGCATTCAATTTGATCATAAAATGGATTCCTTATCATTTTCTGTGCTGGTAATTTCTCTTGCATTATAAATAAAATATTCTACGTGTGTTTGTTGTTTTAGCACATCCTGATTTCAAAGAGACTCAGGGATTACAGTCTATATGGTGTAGAAAGCGGTTTGGCTTTTTTTGTACCAGGTTTAAATGGGTCTGCAGCCATTACTCCATAATTTAAATTATAGCACAGGTGCCCTGTATCAATAACAGATTTGTGTTTCATTCCTATTCATGTTGAAAATGAACTTATTGTCTCATCATTCAGTGCAAACTGGAGTAAAATTGAGAGTTTGCCTCAATAAGATTTCCTTACAAAATAGCAGGAAAAAATGTGAAAGCAGAATGGAATCGTTGCACTTTTTCAGCAGTTTAACTTCAAGTAGTTATAAGGTGATTTTTTATTTAGTTCAGTTATAAAATATTTATGCAGAAATACTCACGGAGAAACAACATTTCATTCAAAGAACGGCTGGCAGTGAGGGGTAAGTTGCACATTAAAAATAAATTAGAACACAATACTCATTATACAAACACCAGCAAAAATAGGAATGCTAAGGACATAATTTTCTAAAACTGTACATCTGCAACAAGCTTCAGTGGTGCATATAGTCAGTGAAGTTTTTTTTTTTACAGCTGCTTATCTGTTATATGCCATTTCTTGCTGTAAGGGGAAACCAGCTGCTAAAACATTCAAATTATCAGCAAGGAATGCAGTCTTCTGTGTATTTTGTCTTTGTTTAGGTTTGTCTTTTTCAGTTAGAAGGTGTTGGAACCCTGGATTCTGAAAATTTTAATCTTTCAGTGCTGACAAGCACTGATCCTCAGAAGGACACTGCATTTGACCTGAGGCCCTGGAAAAGGCTTCCGAAATTATGTGATAGTACTGAGATTGTTGGTGTGTAATTAATAGAAGTGAGTTATATCACTGGGTGGAAGATGTAGAATTTTAGGTTTTAGGATATAGCAATATATATATAGGTAACAAGATGGAGGAGTTAGCGTGGTGGTTAGTACTTCCTCTTCCTTCTTCTTCACAAGTTTGGGTAAGTTTGTGATTGAATGCAAAAGTCTGCAGTGCAATTCTCAGGTTACTAGATTATTGGGTTATAAGCAAAAATAAATTTGTTGGAATTATATAATTGGATACCTTGGGCCTGAAAAGGCCTTGGAAGAATAGCTCTGGGGCCGTTTTCCACCTTGTTAACTTAGAAGCACAGTCTGTGTAGCTGTAACATAGATAAGAAATAATAAACATCTAAGTCCAAAGAAGAAATCCATCTCTTGCGTTTTAATCCAAGCTCTGAGTAAGAAGAACCGGATAAAAAAAGGAAAGAAAAAAAATCGACAAGAAAGTGTCTCTTCTGCTGTGACTTGCACCACTGTTATTTATCCACCTTGTAATGCTGTGAGGAGCTGCAGGCCGGTATCGCCGCCTGTTGTGCAGGCTGCCTTACCTACAAAAGGGCCTCTCCTGATCCAAATGTGTAACCAAAAGCTCTGATCTTGGAAAAGCTTAAATCCATGTAATGAGACCAGCCTGGTTAGTGGAATGCAAGTGAATGTCTTTGATGGTTCAGGGTTTCCTGGGTAGGTGAACTAAGCCAAAGGGAATAGGAGAGAGTAATAAAAAGTGAAAAAATAAATACTAATCCTAGGCTTAATCACAGTCTGGCATCATCAGAAACCCAGAAGGGACCAGGACCCAGCTGGAGATAGAGGATTTCTTTATGAGGGTAGATATTTTGTTACGGCACACCTACTGAGGAGTGATCAGACTGAATATTACACAGACCATTTTTTTTAAGTTTTCAACCATCCTTCCCCACCTTAAATCAGCTCTGACTGCATAATCTTTTTCTAAAATCATTTGATGAGCAAAAGAAATAAATGCACAATGTACAAAGAAGAAAAGAAACAGAAAGTAACAGAAGAGCTATTTAAACTTGTAGTTTCCAAACATGGAAACCAGTTATCTGCATCTATCAGAAGAAAACCCAGGTACATCAGCTGAGCAGAGGGGTGGGAAATATTTAACTTGGTAGCACCAAAAATAGATGCAGGACAAGATTTTAGCATATCATGCTCAAAGATACATATCCTTCCACTGCACTTCTACAGAGAAGATTATCTGGGTACATTTATAATTTATCTAAATCTATATATTCTAAGTAATCATTAATAATTTTCTGTGTAGACTCAAGCAGATTGGACAAGGAGTTCTTTACTTCCAAATCAGTGGCCATTTTCTCCCATTTATTATTAATTTTCATGTGTTAAACCTTGTAGCAGGTGGATAGTGGAGAGATAGTGTTAATTTTTGGGATTACTGCAGATTAGACTTCAGGGGAGAGGCACTATATGTGATAGCAGTAACAGTATCAGTGGGAAGAGAGGTCTCAGTGCTTCTCCTTCCCAGGCTCTCAGTGAAGTTGTCATAGTCCAGTATTGTGCAGTTTTCCCCACCAGAGGAGTGTAATCCACTGGTTTCTGCCTGGTGATGACCTCTGCACCAAAGCACATTGTCTTTTACTTCTAAATTGCGTGTACTGGGAGTTCTGTGTGACGCATTCATAATTCCTCTTGCTCTTATTTTCTTGGAGACTGTTCAGTCTACATTTTTTAGACACTATTGATTTTGTGTCATGGGATGTACTATATCAATTCAAGGAAAAAGAAAGGAGATATTCAATCATCTTATTCTAATCTTGACAGACCTTATCTATTTGAAATTAAGTATAAGGTCATTCACCCTTTGTTGAGACTGAGTCGAGTTCTTTCTTTTGAAAAATGCAAAATATTCCAGGTATGGGACTTAGGTTATCCCTAGACTAATAATGATTTCTTTTTTTCATATCTCTTATATTAAAATGTTCAGAATATTTTTTTCCAGTAAGCTTAATGCTTCAGGGGAATTGAAAACAGGCAATAGCCTGTGATCATCTGCATTATTGTTAAACTAATGGATATTTATTCACGAGGCAAATGGAGGAAAAGGTCACATGAATTGTCATTTCTGAATCTGTATTCTGATATTGGTACAGTACCTCCCATGAACTTCTCTGGGGAAAGTGAACAATTTACTGTCTCAATCACTTTGGAAGGTATGGAGAATGGTTAAATTAGGTACTGGAAAAGAGTTTAGCTGACCAGAGGGTTCTTTTGTTCATAATGGACAATCATAACTCATTCTGCTCAGCTTACTAAGGTCTGGCTTACTGGAAATACTGGCGGTTTTGGTCTTGTTAGTACAGAGGGCTTCTTGCATGTGCAGTTGACTTGTAGTTCTTTCCTGATCATCTTTTGAGTTCACATTAGATAATTACTCCCATTCGCCCAAGAAAATGGCTCCAAAAATACTTTCGGCAAATCTCTTCCCAGTCCCCTTCCTGTCCTAATGCCAACTAAAAAAAGGATGAGGTACTGATAGTATGGAGGGCAGTGTTCTCTCATGTGCTCTGGAGGGTCTACTGCAGTAGGGAGAGTTAGAATTTTGTTAGTTGCTGACTGTTGGGGTTAACTTAGCTGAGACCACTCGCTCAGTTAGTTGACAGGGTCAGCAGTTAGAATATAGTCTGTGAGTGACTGGGCTACTATGAAGACTAGTAGACCAGACAAGTCCAAGTTTAAGCAGTAGAACACAAAGGGCCAGAAGTAAACCAAGTTTGGATGAGCTTTGAAGTGGAAGGAGGGATTAATAGGGAGGCCTCTTAAAAACAGGATAAAACCAACAGGCTGTAGACAGCTCTGCAGCTGTCTGTATAAACCAGGTATTCCAGCTTTGTTGAAATCCGTAATTACTGTTGTCTCCCTCAGTGGAGTCCCTCGTGGGATGGCTCTGGAGCAGCAGCATCTCCAAGCATCCTTCAGCCACCAGGGTGCCTGGCTTTGCCAGACCACGCATGCCACATCTCACCATGCAGACCCGGCATTAAAGATACACCACAGGTGTCTTGCAGTTCTGTTGGTGCCTGTGAGGACTAGATACCCTAGATGGATGAGGGACAAGCCTCAGATTTCCAAGCTATTGAAAGAATGATTAAGAGAACTGGAGCAGTTGAAGGAATCAATGGTAATATCAGGAAATCATGAGGAAGAATTCTTGGTCAGTGAAAACCAGAGGTGAAGAGTGAAGGTCATGGTTTGGTGGTTAACAGACATGGTGATAGCTGGTTCTATCTCGAACAATCAATGGCACCTGAAATAGGTGAAGGGATCATTCACAGTTGGCTGAAGTTCCCAGCTGAAAGTGATGGAAGTGACTGTAGCTACCAGAAGCAGTGAACTGGGTAGGAAGTGGCATTATCTGGTAGTCTTGGTTCTGAAAGTGACAGGCTGATTGTGTATCAACACAATTTATGAAAGTAAAATTGGTTGCATTGCAGTTAATGTGTTTGTGTGGGTGACAAGTGGGTGTTGTAAGAGTTGATGAATTCATTCACATTAGTGCACATTTCCTCTGCCACTTGTAGATTGATACTTCACCATCAAAGAGGAAACAAATTCAGCCTTCTATTTTTTTTACTGTGGTTTCTCTTACACAACATCCAGAAGAGTTACTGAATCCTGTACTCTCACACTGCTTTTTGTTTAAAGTTACAGGCACCAGAGGCAATCCATTTCCTTGTTCTTTCGCAAGAAACAATTCAAATTCCCAGTCTTCCTTTTCCTTGCTCACAGTCCAGCACAAGATCTATTCACCATGAATACTATCACTGAGAAACAAAAGTGATAGATTTTGGCTACTACTTATGATTTGTGCAGCAGCATACATCCCAAAAGCACACAAATGGTTTGGAGGCAGCACTTCTTGTGTGTCCGAGGAGAGAAAACAGAATCACATTTTAGATAGCAGTATCTCTGTCTCTGCTCTGTAAAAAGTGTGGAGAATATTGACTTGGCATGAGAGTCTCCTTAAGACTGGAGAGGAAGCTCTGCTGGTTTCCCTGATGATGCCAATCTAATGCAAAGATCTGACAACATGATTTGAGAGAGATTTGAAAGCAATATAGGCACAGAGAGAGGCAGCATTTTCATTTGTTAAGGGATTAGATGTGTATTTATGATATCAAACAGCCTGGTAACTTCAGGAAGCCAATACCGGTGCCTTGGCTTCAGGTCAGTGGAGGGGAGTGCAGGGAGTCTCTTCTTTTGATGATACAGTGATTGATGGCCAGTGAATTTCATGGCAGGAGTCTCACTGATGAGAGGCAGCTCTATCAGCACTTCAATTAGCTGTGTTTATAATTGATGGTACGGCTGGAAATCACTGTGATTCATGACCAATAATATTCATGAAAAGAGTGACTTTCATTTCAGGGAAGAAGACCAGGAACTGCTTTAAATTGCACATGATTGTGATTAATGGCTTGGGAAGATAAATGGTGAGTGGGTGCATGACACTAGTGCAGTTTTGAGAAATCTATTTAAGCCACTTTCAGAGGAACAGGAAAAAGAAGAGGGAATAGCTGAGCACCCTTGCTTGTCAAATACCTCCCACAGACTCTAAACAGAGCAATAAAGTTGGTACCGGTAGTTCAAAATTGCAGCAATGAGTTTTGATTGGCCAAAATTTTGTTATATTGACTGTCCAACCTTATGGCTGCACTGGGTACATCCGGTATTTTGCTGCATATACAAGTTTTCCTTTGTGTTCAAAAATCCCAGACGAAAAAGTGAGAGGAGGGAGGGAAGAAAGAATGGGTGATAAGAAGGCGGAAGAAAGCATAGGCTAAAAAGTAGAGCTGAGTAAGTGTCTACCTCTTATTTCCTAGGAGAACTGGAAAAAGCAGAGGATCTCCAGCTAAGTGGATGGGGTGGAAACCAGCACTCTGCAGTGCAGAGCAGGACAAGGTCAGGGCTTCAGCAAAGATCTACCCAAGCAAAGAGCTACAGTCCACAGTTAGAAAACAGATCTGAAAGATCTGGGATGGATTTATTTGGAAAATGGGAGAATTCTCATAAGAATGATAACCAACAGAGATGAGAGCACTGTTTACACAACCCAAGAATCTGTGGACTCCTTCCAATCCTATTCAAAGGATATCATCATTTTCAGGTGGTTCCTACCAGTTAACTAAAAACCCTTTTGCCCCTCCTTTGTCATGTCCTCATATAACAACTTTAATCTCGTGAGTAAACCCATCTATTGAAGATTCCTCTTCAGTAACAAATACTAATATGCAACTTTTCATCTCTTCATCCTCACAACAATCCTATTTATGAAGTGTTTCATATGATAAGTTTCAGCTTTTCTGCCAATATTCTTAAACTGGAACAACTTGTTTATTAAAATATTCTGCTGGATAGAAATACACACCTAGCTGATAATATCTGTCATCAGCAGGTAGTATCCAGGAGCCTAGGTCATGGATTAAAACTTCATTAGGCTCTGTGTTGTCAAGACAGTGAGGAAAAAATCTCTTTAAGCGCTGAAAAGTTGGATATATAAGCAGTGAGTTCAAGTGAGGCTATAGTGATGCTTAATTGCTGTTGCTGTTCAGAGAGGGAAATATTTTTAAAAGTTGTATTTAATGCAAAGCTACTGTCCTACATTCTTGTCTTCTTTTTCATCAAAGATAGAGAAAGTACTTCTGTGGTTGCAAAATCTGTTCCCTCTCAGGACCGGTGCTTTCCTTTGTAGAACCAGCTTTAAAAATGTAGCCTGCATGTCCTAATAAGAGATGCCTTTTGGAGATCCTCCATGTGCCTAGCAAAATGAAGCTGTGAGTGGGGATCTAGTTGAACCTGTAGTCTGAAGCCTGTTCTTACTTAAAAGCGATTTTTGTTCCCCTGGCTTTACCATGAATACTGCCAATAAATCACTTGATGCAATTTTCTTTTCAAGAGATATTCCTCTTAAGAGCCCAGTCTGACCCCTATTTCCAGTGGGCTTCTGAGGAGCCAATTGTGCTTTACATAGAGCTGCTGAGCTGTGAACCAGCTGTGCTGCTGATGGAGGTGTTGGAAGAAGAGATGATTAGAAAGAAAGGAGGGAATCACCCTCACAAAATGCCAGTGGCTTTAACGAGTTGAAGGTGCACCACCTATTAAGCTCAAGAATCTTCCATCTTATTTTAAAAGAGACTGAGGCTGTTGTATGTTATTTTCCATGAATAACATTTCATTTGTTCTCTGGTGCCATCTTCCTCTCCTGTCTCTTCTAAGTCAGAACAGTAATCTAGTAGACAGAAAAACAGTTGCATTAGAAATAGCATTGTGTACACAGATGCCATTTAAGGTATATCTACTAAGTATTTTGTAGCAGATACAAGTTTTCTTTACTCATGTTTTAGGCTGGGCAGTGAAAACTCTGTTCCAAACCATGTATTGTGGCACTGTATTTAAATTAGTAAGCCTATAAGGACCATGGGGTTTTTTATAATCACATCCTCCATCTTGTGTTTATACTTTCTTCTTCCTGAAGTTAAACCTCCAGTACTGAAATGGAGTCTTTGGAAAGAGTCTCTGCTGATATTTCTGAAGGCATATATATGTTACAAATCTCGTGAGAGTATCCGCTCTTCTGAGTTTTCAGAGAGGCAAGACAAATTGTTTCTGCAGCTGAGTAAAAATTCTAGGTGTTGTTTGATGAGGAGTTAAGACAAACACAAATGCTATTCTGTTGCAGAGGGGTCTCCTGCAATCCTCCCTGAAGACAGCCGTGGCCTGTAAAAAGAATCAGGAACAATATTTTTGATAGATGTTCATAGATGTTCTTTATTCTCCCAGCCACCTCATGGCAGGGGGTTCCTTCACAGACTGCCACAAACTGCCCCAGAATCCTGTGAACACACACCTAAGTACAGGATTCTCCCGCGGGCTACATTTGGAATGGCCAATAGGGGACAGGATTTGGGTACATGTGACCAGGGAACAGGGAAAACCCATATGTCCCAGGGTAGGCTCCCATCCCAGGGCCCATCCCCCCGGGGAGGGCTGCCCAACACTATTTGTCAGATTCAGGATGATTTTCCTCGCGGCAAACACTTAATGCCCTAGTGTGGTGACCTTAATTACTGGCAGTATCATCAAAAGATGGATTTTAAAAGGAAAAAGAGTTTGAAGAATCCTGCAGTCCTGGCTCCTGTGCCTGCCTGCAAAGCTAATCACTCTTCCCTCCAACCCTGTTCCCTCTGTGTTTGCAGGAGGTAGCCCTGCCCTTCTCATCTCACCACTGCTTTGACTTCCCTCCTTCACCCCGTTGTTACTCACTTTCCAAAATTAAAGACCTCAGAAATCATAAATTGCTGTTGAAATGGTTGTTCCTTTCCCCTGGCTTGCTGTTACTCAGTCACTACTTTTTTAATCCCCTTCTTTCCACCCCCCCCTCCATTTCTCTCTCAGTCACTGTCAAATTCATATAGTCCCCAAAGTCTGATTAGTCCCCTCATCCTCTAGCTCATTGTGAGAGCCATAAAACCAAAGCCATGTTTATCTGATGTTTATCACATGGTTTTATTTCATCAGATATTCTGATTAGAGAAAAAATTCTTTGCATAGGTCAAACGAGCCTTAGAACATTTGGTTTTATTTGCCCTCTTGTGCCCAGCAAACCTAAGTGTATGATGAAACCTAACCTCAGATGATGATTTAATAAGGTATGTTACTGTAGAGATGAAAAAAAATGTTATCTGAGAAAATTCCAATGCATGCAGTCGATAATTAATTTCAGTTTCTCTAATTTCTGGTACCCACTTATTTTAGTCATGTTGAATTAAGCATTTGGTCATGTATGCAGTTTGGTTAGTGCTTATGGTTATCAGTCACTGCCACCAATCTTCTGCCCCACAGACATTCAGGTGACTGCAATGCTATAAGAATCTGCTCAAAGTTTTGCATTATCTTCCATTAGTACCAAAATACTGGTAGGCCTCTAAAGCTTAGAGAGTGATATTTTTACTTCCTTCCTCATACTCTGTTAGAGACAGACTTGTTTGCTTCCAAAAGATTTTTCTACATGATAACAGACAACATGCAAACTGTTCTGGACAAATTAAGAATCTGTGTGAACCAAAAGATGAACCTCTCCACTTAGTGTGAGTATTTAATAATTTAGGTATAACAGTTACACATCATATGCTTCTTCAAAGGCAGTAGTTTGATAGTTGTTAAAACCAGCTCTTTTGTTTGTCTCCAATTATAACTATAGCACAGTAAGTTGTTCCAAGTCTGTGACAAACACAACACTCACCAGGATGATAGTGCAGAATTTTTCCAGCACAGTAATAAATAGTGTCTCCCCTAAAGCGCTTGCAATCAAAATAAAAGATTATGTGCTAAAGATTATCAAGACTGGCAAGCCGGGTGTCCAATTAAATTGATCTTTTCTCTTGTGAAAAGGATCTGGGCTAAAACCAGATACCTGCAATATATATGCCATGATGCACTGTTAATTGGATGTCAACATTTTTCTGTCATTATGTTTTTGACCAGATCAAGTTAATGGAGACCTAGTGGTAAAAAGGTCTTTGTACTATTATCCTGGGCTTCATTTGCTAAGCTTGAAGAAGAACACTTTTGCTCTTACCAATGCAATAGCTTTAAAATATTCTAGCATAATTTGAAACATCTCTGATAATTAAACAGGAATGGCAATCACAGGCCAGAGAGAAAAGAGAGGTAACTTAAGGTAAGTATGAGGGTCTCTAGCAAGTCCACAAATTCCTGGTGTTCAAGTCCTTTATTTTCCCTCAGAAGTTTCCTTTTGCTGGAAACAAGAGCTCCCTGCTTCCATGTATTCTGATTCCTGTGGTCATTTTTATAAGAAAAAGTACCTGTTATAGGGTCTGAAAAGAGAACTTAGACTCTGTGAAAACTATTTAATAAAACGGGCCTCCATGACTCATGTTGCTTTTCTTAGAGGTAATGTCTTCATGTTAACCTTTTGCTTTCCTTTTCTTTCTGTCCATGGCCGTGAATATTTATGAGATGCCATTCAGTCCAACCTGAAATTTCACCTACTGGATTATTTTCAAATTTCAAACTTAATACCAGTTTGTCTCCAACTTTCCCAGCTCTGAGTATTCATCTACAAGGTTTCATTGTCTTTCTTCTTGCCGTAAGTGCAGGGATAGACTTCTCACATGAAGAGGAAGGCCAAACTACAGCATGCGTGCCTCAAACTGGAAAGCAGCAGTGGAGTTTAGTAATTTGGGATTCTCTGAGTGGAGATTAAGCAAACTGAGAGCGAAGAATGCCAAGCAGTACTGGTGAGAAGAAAAAATAGCGCTTTTTTTTGCCTGCTTAAGAGTTCAGACAAGATCAGAACTGCCCTTTGGCCATGCAGTTGACTGTGAACTATCAGCTAAAAAAAAACATCACTGTTTAAACTGCATGTCATGGAGCACAGCTTTTCTTCGTGAGAC
>VYZQ01037197.1:27673-39553 GCA_013400655.1 Mystacornis crossleyi
GATCAGCCCTCAGATAGATTGGCCCGTAATTGCCTGCAGAAAACAGTCCTGACAAAACGTGCTATTAAACAAGGGCATTCACTGCCACTTTTCTGTCCTTCTTGGGCTGAGCTGTCAGTGAAGCATTTCTGCAGCAGACCAGTCTGGCCAGCCCTCACCACTGCGGAAACCCATTGCTCTCTCCTGGTCTGTTCTCCGTTTCTATTGTTTAAAAGAATTATTGAACCTCTCTTGTAGATGCAAAATCATTCTGAACTCATCCCCCTTGCCATGAATTCCCAGGTGTCCTTTAGTTCTTTTCCATTCACGTCTCAGTAATACATACTTTGGAGAATGAAAACTGGGAAAATGTGTGAGCTGTAAGCTTGGCCATGGAAGGTTATGGGGATGTTGGTCTGTACATGCAGAGACTTCTGTGAGAAGAAGGCTTTTCTGTCCCTCCACTGCAGCCCTCAGCACAGGAGCTGGCCTGGCACATCCAGACAGTGAGAAAGAGAGGTTGGCACAGAGAAGTAGCAGCTGTCCCTAAGAGCACTTGGTCAGTGAGGGGGTCATAATTAATACTGGGAGCATTTAGTTTCTGGATAGTTTCATTAAGGTTGGTTTAGGTACCTTTATTTAAGTTGCCAAACCAAATCATTTTGTGGGACTTTGATTTGTTTAGAGCCAAGTATATTGCTCTGAATATGCTGTTAATTTGGAGGACTTCTCTTCAAGTCTCCAGATGAAAAACATCCGGAATGTTTCCTGGCTTACAGAGAGCTTTTATATCAGGGCCTGGCCAGCCAAAACCTGGTACTTTCTGAACTGACTTCAGAAAACTTTAAAAATGAGCCTCATTTGGGTGGCTTGAGTGGCTGAAGTGTCAGTACAAAGCCCTGAGGTGCTGGGGAAGGTTTGCTTCAAAAAAAGACAACAAAGATCACAGAACCATAGAATATTTTGGGTTGGAAGGAACTTTTAAAGGTTGTCTAGCCCAACTCCACTGCAATGGGCAAGGACATCTTCAACAAGATAGGTTGCTCAGAGCCCTGTCCAGTCTCTCTTGAGTGTTTCCAGGGATGGGGCATCTACCACCTCTCTGCGAAGCCTGTTCTAGTGCTTCACCACCCTTATTGCAAAAAACTTCTTCCTTATATCTAGTCTAAACCTACCCTCTTTTAGTTGCAACCCTAACCCTAACCCTATTGTAATAGGCCCTGCTAAATAGTTTTTCTTTGTCTTTCTTACGACCAGACAACAGGCTTTTCTAGGCCCACTTCTAAGTACTGCAAGACTGCTATAGATCTCCCTGCAATCTTCTCCAGTCTGAAGATGTTGAGAACTGGATCAAAATAAAGGTCGCTGACATCTGATGGGCATGAAGTACATGGAAATATTTATGGTTTTGAACCCCTGACTTGGTGTTTGGGGAATGGCTCTTCCCCATGACCACTCTGCTCTGAAAGTTTTGCTCAATTTGTTTCTGGTTCTACCCTTGAGTGCTGGTTAGTTCTGTCAAGCCTGGGGTCTAGGGGCACAATGCAGGGAGATGAGTATGTCCCTACACCAAGGTCCTAGGAAGAGCAGAGGCATGTCCTCTTCTGCACAGACATGCAGCATGCCTGCCTCCTGGGCCAGCCACTTATTGCAGTGCAGTCCAACACTGCAAACAGAATGATGAGAAGTGTTCCCTGCTGATGAAGACTTCCTCAGTCTGATCTATATTCCTTTCTTTACACTCATCATCCTTAGAAATGCTAAGTAAGGGAAAGAAATATACTTTTTCTGTGAGCTGGTGGGAGAATGGGTGTATTTGACTCCAAAATGGGTACCTGTGAAGCCTTCCCAGGAAAACACTGCTGCTGGGGAGCATTGCAAGGCTGGGTACATCCCATACATCAAACTAAGGTACTCTCAGGGAGAATTAAGTATTTGCGGTGTGGACTCACCCAAGAATTTCCAGTCTGGTGTATTACTGTAAGAGTGCTTTTATAGAAGTTGATGTAGTTGGTTGGAGGTCATTTGTAGTGAGAGGAAGACCAAGCTGAAAAGGCACTGACTTCAGTAGAGAGATAGTGAGCTAATACACTTCCTCACATCTTTTTGATTCTTTTTTTATTCGTTGAGGGAATCAGGAGATTATTTGCATTTTTTGAAAATATATGCTATTCACTGGAAAAAATATATAGGATCTCTTTCTTCTCTTTGTAGGGAAAACATGGAAGTTCTAAAAACTCACTAACTACTCAGGTGAAAGGGGAAATTCTAGGAAAGTCAGTAATAGTAATGTTTAATGAGAAGTCAGTCATCAATGCAGTTAATAAGCAGCTTTTTGAAGGGTTAGCATCATTGGATTTTTCTTCTAACACGCCTGTCATTGAGTGCTGGCACAGATTAACCTCTTTAATCCCGTTCAGTAGAAATTATCTATGGCCTTTTGCAACACATTAGAAAGTTAAAGCCAAGCTCAATGGATTTGGCTCTTGAGTTTACCTCTTAATCAGCACCACACCCACAAGGGCAAAAAAGCTGTGTATGTGTATGTGTTTAAATTATGGAGCGCACAGAAGGTCACAAAAGGCTCGGAAGGTTCAGTGATGTTAATTTTTATTCTTTGTGTGCCAACGGAGTTGTTGACCAGCTTTGGTTCTAATTAAATTGGACAACAACATGTTCATTCCTGGTGTGGTATATTGCTGTTTGCCCATGCACTGAAGAGCAGATACCAGAGCGAACATGAGCTCTCAGATAGCTACCTTGTTTAAAAAACATTAATTTCTGTAGTCATGCACTAATAGATTAAATTATGAACTCTGCTCTATTACAAATGTATCATGAGATTGTAATGTTTCAGTTATGTCTTTATTGCAAAGGTTAAAAGATATACACCATATTTCATCAACTGGGCTTTTGTCATTAAGGATTTATGTCTATTGAGATTAGCATCAGAGAGGGAGGGTTGTACTGGAAAATCAGTAATTTGGCTAACTTGGGTGGAATCAAGGGTCTGGTTCAGGCTTTCCATGAACTGTACATGATGTGCTTTAAAGATTTCAAAGCAGAAAATTGATTATGAAAACAATCCTTAGTTCACAGATCTTAACCAGCAAAATTAATATTTTGACTTCTGCACTTATTTTTGCTTAACACTCTTTAGTCTGCTAAAATCCAAATGAAAGTATTATTGGAAAATTATTAGTATGCTAAATTACATCTAATTTTCACTGTATAAATCACTGAAGTAATTTGAAAAAAACAGCCATTATGGTGCACTAAATCCCAAATGTTTCTTCTAACAGCAACTGCCAGGAACAACTACTATAGTATTTGATCTGTTTAAGATAGATAGGACTCTCAGATGGTCTGTGGAAAACTAGATCGTGAAATGAAAAAGGAAGAGGAAGTATGTAGGTCACATAAAATACTGATGTCTTAATCAAAAAGCAGTGGGCACATTACTAAAGCAAATCAAAATAAATCATTCAAGGACTTGGGAAGTGGACTGAACATTGTCAGATCAGATTAAATGCTCCTAAACCATGTCAAGAATAAAATTTCTTATGGGAATTGACCAGAGAGATGCTAAATGGGGCAAGGATTAGCCACATGTGCTTGTATCATGCAAGTAGCATTGGGCAACTTCAGAATTTTCATAATTTCTGTTTGCATTGGATAAACAGCTGAAAGCTTAGATGACTATGTGTAGACCATCCAAGTCATTTGAATCTGGAGGAATGAGCTGGAAAGCTTTCAGAGACAGATTTTTCACATGAGATTTCTAGCGCTTACCAGCTCTGGTCTCAGGAAAAATGCTGTCAAGAACACTCTTTCATAATATTCTTGGTCTTATTTGGGAAGTATATGTAGGGAAAGAACAGTGCATGTCCACCAGAAACCCAGGTCGGGTTTTCGGGGTCTTAAAAATTTAGGGAATATGACACCATTTTTTTCATTCTTACTTCTTGGAAGGTTGGATTTGAGCTTCTGAGAAGAGTCTTGGCTTGGCTTGTGACTGGCTACAACAGCAACTTCTGGTCAACCATTTCATTGCATCAGGCACAGAAATATTTCTTACATTGCCTTATAGCATTTGTTGCAAAATGCATTTTGCTTATCTTTGGTTTTTCCTATTTTTCAACTTCAGCCTCTGCAGGAATTCTGTGGGGAAGATGATTGACTTCCAGGTGGCTCAGTGCTACTTCTGGGCCACAATAAACACCTTTCGTCTCAGCTTGGAGTAATGTGACCACTGTAAAGGCCATTCTCATTTCACTTTCACAATTTTTTCTCATCCAGTAATTTTACTCACCCCTTACCAGTTTAGTAGCATAAAGTGTGTGAGGCAGGCAGTGCTGCTGAGCAGCCAGTGCAGTTCCTGGGTGCCAAGTGCCCGGAGTTGTACAGCTGGCTGCTCTGAAGGACCAGCATCTCAGCACAATAGCTCACGGCTCTCTAATATTCCCTCTGTCTACTCTAAATCCTTCCATAGAAATCATAATTCCTAAGGCGAGAGCATTATAGTCTGTAGTTGAATAGGGATGCTTTCTAAGCTGAAAAGTAAAGAAGTAATATTACTAAAATGAGCATATAGTCGGTCCTGAGCAACAGCAGCAGCTCTTGGGCCCCACAGCTCCCAGTCAGACCACCAGTTATAAAGACCATTCAAACAACTGTGAGGAAAAGGGAGCTACTAAGCAACAAAAAAATGTTGTTAGTCACTGCCAGTAGGGAATCTATGTGAGTCAAAATGCATGATTGGATAGCTGAGAAAATTTGCTAGTTAGCTAGAAGACAAAAAAAGGTCACTACTCTTATAGGAAATGGGTTATTTTGTTAATAATTCAATCCCATGAAAAGCCCTATTGCTCGTGCAGTACAACAGGATGCTGGTTTTGTACAAAATTAACTTCTCAGATCTACACAATATATGTCTGCTCATACTGAAAGTAAAGAGCTTCTCTTGACAGTTGTCCTTTGAATGTAAGAAGACCATAGTATCAGAACAATTTCCCTGGAGAACTGCAAAAATGAATCAGAATTTTATATTCAAAAGGTATCCAGTCTCACTCTTTCCAAAATGTCCAGAAAGGTTAAAAGATTCTTTTTTTAGTTTTTTTTTTTCATTTTATATTTCATAATTGTCTTTGTATATTTTTCCCTTCCTCTTTCATACTGCCTCTCTCCATGACTCTTTTTCTGTCTTTCTTCAATTCCTCCCTGCGACCTTTTTTAAATTTCAGAGGCAATTCCTCTTCCCATTTTCTTTTAGTAATATTGGATCAAGATTCCATGCAGTGAATTTTAGCAACTCAGAATTAATTTCTGAATTTTTATAAATAGACCACTCTTTTTTTTTTTTCATAGAACAAACCTATTACTGTTTGTAAGTTCTGTAGCTTTATTATCCCTATGGAAATTACTAGCTATTTTTTGACTTCTGTTGCTTTTTTTCTATCATTACTATCAACATGATGATATCTCTTGTCATCAATATGCAAGCTCATTGTATGGGGTCTCCTATATTTTGTTTTCCTACAATACATTCTGGAATGAACTGTCATTCCCTATAACTCAGTGAAAATTATCTATCACCTGAAAGAATGGATTTATCCTCCAATAGAAGTCCAGCAGTATTTCACCTCTGTTGGCCTAAACAGATTGCTGCAGAGACATGGCATCACCCCAAATAATTTTTTTCCCTAAGGGGAGCTTAATGTCATCAGTAATAACACCAGACTATTGCAAAGTGTGTGCTTTGTGTTATGTTTTGCCCAGCATTAATGTACTTTATCCATGTCATTTGCACTCCTTAAATCCTAAACCATATTCAGAACCTATGCTCTGTTCATTCCTTACATAGTACTCGACTAAAAACTTTTATGAAGATAGACAAAACAGACTTTTTCCCAACAGGGAGAGAAGAAAAGATTAGCAAACAACTAACCAGCAAATGTGAAACACAAGTAAGGATAGTTTCTGCTAATATTGGCTAAAGGGCAGCACTGATACCACTGACCTACATCAGGGAGATTGGAAATTAATAGAGGAGAGTGTCAAAAGTGCTCATGCTGACATAAGGTGCTTCTAGCCAATTACTCCTGTGGACTGAAAAGAGAAGGATTGACTTGAATTTTGCTTCCGCATTTTACTGTAAATGTGGCAGGGGAATTTTTGGATTGGAAATGAGTCCTGGAGTCAAGAAAATCATAAAGAAACATATAGGGAAGAAAAGAAGCAGTTGGACAGGATGAGAAGGAAAAGTGAGAAGTGTGCAGGGTACCATTTAGTGCTAACATTTCAATATTATCCTTGCAGGAATATTTACCCTACACCTTCAAAGGGAGCAAAACATTAATTTACATGCGATCTTTTTCAAGACTCAGGAAACCATTTTTTTTTTATACTGATGTTGCAAATAACTTGTGTAACATATATTATGATTTTATGATGCTCTAAAATTTCAGCGCAGCCAGTAAATCCTTAGTTTGCCACCATAATCAAGAATTAATAGCAAGGTAGATAAGTGAAAAAATACCAATTATGTTAGGTAGTACACATTTCTATTAATTCAGAAGGCCTGATAAAAGCATTTAAAATCATGTCTCTTGTGTAGGAGTCAATTTTGAAAAGAAAATAAACAATGACAACCTCTTCCATCAGAAAAATTATTAAGGTTTTGGGGATTTTTAAACTGTTACCTCAGTGTACACATGTAACTGTACTACCTGATTTTCTGGTAGTATTGCTGCAGGTTGTTTTCAGAATCTGTTTTTTAAAGGTCAATATCTATGTTAATGGAACCAGTGCTCTAGAAATGAAGCAAAAATGTTTCCCACATTCACAGTTTATCAAATATATCTGGGTTTAATATTAATATATGATGTTTGTTTTCCTAAGCATTTCTCAGGTTATTTTCAGCATGTGGCTTTGTACTATCATGATTCAGCCAGTCCGATCTCTCGTGGGATTTAAAGTGCCGAATAGATACGCAGCCTTTACATCTCCGTGGAAGTGAGGTCAGGAGGGGACAGAGGTGAACATGCAGAGGTAATGCTGGACCAGACAACACAGAACAAGGGTGGACAGGGACACAGAAAGTAGCACAGAGCAGGACAAAATGTATCTGCAAGACGCAGTGCTAATTTTTGGGCCTAGTAATCTTAATATAATTTGTTGCTTCATGAATGTAGAATGAATATAGTTCAATGGTATCTTTTTATTTCCCACCATTAGTCAAAGACTAATTATTACTTCTCCTAAATTTATGTTGTTACAGAGTAATTCTGCTGTTTTCAGTTTATCTACTTCATGCTGATAAAGAAAGAAATCAGAGAACCGTGACTCAAAACTTTAAAATATGTGCCTTGAAATAATAGTATTACCAGGCACCACTTTAAAAGGGGATTTAAGATATGGAATTTTACACTGCAATCTATTATTGTTCTCATAGAAAATCCAAGTGTATTTTGCAAGTGCATTGCAAATGCACTGTACAAGGCAAGTGTGAGACGAATAAAATAATTGAAATTATTGTTATGTCAGTAAGTTTTGCATAAATAAGTGGTAAATGGTTGCAGTTTGAATCCAACAAGGATTCCAGCAGAAGTGGAAAGTGCTGCCTTTGACTGAAAGAAAGAAATGTCACATTCAAAGGATCTGTGGCATGAGTGGAAAAAATATGGGTTTAAATCTTTTTCCTTGATAAGATAGAAGGTAAAAAAAATTACGTGGATTTTGCTGGTTCTTGCAGGCAAAAAGAAGTTGTAAGCTTGTTATGAAGAACCAGGAGGATGGGCTGAAGAGCAAACAAGGAATGCCAGAAACAGTCAAGACTGAAGAGATTATGATTTTGATGTTAGTTTCTTTCTCAGTATAAACAAACTCCACGGGGTGGGTAATCTAGATGGTACTTGCAGGTCAGGATGATGCCTCTGTTCAGATATATTTACAGTCAAAAATCATTAGGATAAACAGTATCCATGAACACAGATTACACATTACATATGTATAAGATTAACTAATGCAGAAATTAAAATTACTTGGTCTTAACAGAAGAAAACAGGTTATAGATTAAACTCCTGAAAAGGAATTCTGAGAAGAAGGGGTATACAGCTGCTATAACATTGACACTGCAGCTCTGAAAATGAGCTGAGAAGCAGGCCATCTGTCAGCACAAAGATCACCAGGAACAGCAGATAGGGACCCAAGAGATACTAAAAAAACACCCCAAGCATTCTGTTCTAACTTGTATTTATCTCAATAAAGAGATTGAAAAACATTACTACAAAATTGGAATACAGAGTTAACATTTCCCAAACATGTCACGAGTGAGACTGAGACCTGAGAGGAATTGCTCGAGTGCACTGAAGTAGAAAAGGCTGTTCAGGGCCCAAGAGCTGGTCCAAGGCCAGATGGCTTTATGATGGTTCCTTAAGATTCCAAAAGAGGAGATAACTCTTGTTTTGAAAAGACTTATCACAGATATGGATAAATGGGTAATAATGGCCCCTACTGGAAAAATGAACTGACGTAACTCTCACAGTGCCTGAACTATGATTTATTTTGTCCAACAAGACACCATGGCTGGGGCAAGAGAGGCTCATTGCGTGATGCTAATGATCTTCATGCATTTAGGCACTGTATCTCAGTAACTCTGATGTTTATTGAGTATAATTTTAGAACAAATTAGAGGTTTTCTTCATAGAATGCTGGAGACAAGCTGACAGGCAGGCATGAAGAAGACAGTTTAAAACTGACACTGAAATTTGTCTCCTTTATTTGGCCAGCAGAACAAGTGAAATTGCTTCTGTCTCTTTTGATACTAATTTTGCTGAATATACTATTTTATTTGATCAACAGTGTAATTCTGGTGTTGTGTAAAAGGTGGAATATGCAAGAATTGTGATTTCTCTGCATTTTTATATCACAGCAGCCCTACGGAATTCAGCAAAGGAGTTTAGCTAAGTTACTGTGTTTCTGTAATTATTAATAAAATAGCAATGAAGGTATCAATAAATGGACAAATGACTGACTAAATTTGAAGCAGTGAGAACTTCCATGGACAAGGTGAAGGGAAAGTATCAAATAAAAAATACAGGAGAACTTGAGAGTAAACCTTTTAATTGTGGAATTCCTCTTGGGTTTAGAGGATAAAGCATTTTTATTCTTTGCAGTCATGCAGACAAGATGTAGGTGGGAGACAGGAGGTCATATGCAGGAACTAATCCTTTCATGCTCTCAGTCAGGTACTTTCTGAGAGCCGCTCAATAAAGACACGTCTGAGATGAAGAGAGTTCCGTTATAAATCTTACATTTGCTTTCCTTTTGAACCAGGTACAAGACCACAAAAATTTACTTTTTCCACATATAAAGAGACGTAAGTTGGACAGCATTGTGTCAATCATGGGACTGCTGATATTTGAAAATGGAAATTTTGAAAAATGTAGTTGGTTGGGGTCTTAACAACAAAGGCATATTCTCATTGCAATGCTCCAAAATTTACCAAGACACGGAACAACACCATTTACAAAGTACCTTACTGTGTTTAATTAACCTTTCCTCAAATCTGCTCTCTGAGGCAAGACTGCACCATTTCTAACATGTATAATAAACTTCCTCCCCACTCAGTACACGCTCACAGAGGATTTGCTGCACTGGCAATGCACAAGGTCCTTGGGTAGGTCAGCAAAGGCCTATGTGGACAGACCCAGAGCCTCTTATTAAAAATGCATAAATCCAACTACGAACTTCACAGAGTCTCTTCAATACTGTATTTTCTTTCTTTTACAAGAGATAGTTGTTGAAAAATAATTATGATTTTCAATATAGATGAGTGTAACATGGGCCAGTGAGGACTTTGTGAAGCACAGACAAGTCCAAATGAATATACCTTCATAATCTCTTACTCTGCTCGAAACAGAAAAATTAACAGAGAATCTCTCTTATACAGCATGGTCCTTAATTTGGGGAATGGTAGACTGTTGCCGGAGAAACTTTGAAACTTATTACTATTTCCAGTAGTAAGTCACATTGTAAGGTGTATGTCCAGGAGGAATAAGGTACTGGGAGTAAATGATTTTTTTTCCTGAACTTTTAAAAGAATCTTTTGTTTCTTACATATTTTGGCAGTGTTTTTTGTAGAAGACAGTATATGCTGACACACAAAGGACATTTTGGAGCCCAAATGTCAACAAATTCAATGGGACTTAAGCTTCTAGAAGCCTTTTTGAACCTCAGTTTTACACCAGGTAAAACAGAAAACATTTGCTATGGGGTTTTTCTGCACCTTTAATATTTAAATTAGAAAACACAGTTCTTGAAATAGTGGCAATTAAACTGGAAATATTTCTGCTGTTTTGACAATAATGCAAACTTGCATAACAAGTTCAAGTTGGAGATCTACATGTTTTAAACAGGCCTAAAAATTAACACTTTACAACCTTTATTAGCCTAACATCTCGTGTAAATATTTTAAGTACATTTAGGACCTAGCTTCCAACATTTGTACTTGACAGTTTTCATTTACTCCATCAAAAATTCCCCACATTTCATTATCCACAGGAGATGAATGAGAAACTACAGCTCACAGCAACTGGGCACATCTGATTGTTCTTTCTTTGATCTTTTTTTCTAATTTGTTACTACATTTATTTTTTTCCCCAAAAGATTTCTTTGGGCTTCTTAACAGATTTACCTGGGATTATTCATTCTCTTCTGTCCATTTTCAGAACAAAGAATCAGCTATTTCAGAGTCATATAGTGCTTGTTAAATACCTGTTGCCTGCTGACATTTGGCTGACTATACTGCAAATTATACTGTCTTTAATTTATTTCATCTTTTTTTTCAGGAAAGACATTTTCTTTGAATAAAGATGCTGTGAAATCCACAGGAAGCTTCTAGTATTGTTTACTTGTTGTCAGATTCAAAACCAAATCTGGATATATTCTCTGGTATTTGTTGTCATACCTGCAGCCCCTAGGACTGTTGTCTCAGCTGTTTGGGTAACACTGGGTTACAGTCTTCAGTCCCCTCAGACACAGACAGCTAACAGGCATTTGTTTGAGTTTTTAGTTAAAGCACTTGAATTCAAAACCCTTAATACTCATATTATTAACTTCAGCTACTGGGGGCCAAAATGATGAAACATTTATGAGGAGGATTGCATGGCTCCTTCTGGGAGCCTGAAGCCATTCACTGTGGCACAGCTAAGCACAGGAGGAATTAGTTGAGCCAAGGTATGTATTTCAGCAGGGTCTCAAAATTTTATTGCAAATGTAGCTTTCACTGGTCCACAGACTGAGACAGACTTGGGTGTGCTGCGAACACTGACCCTTGCGGTGGGTGGCCTGTTCCCTGAGCACGTTCGTAAAAGCACTGCAACGTGTGGATTNTCGAAAACTGGCTTAAGGAGTATTGCGGAAGACTACAGTACCCCAACTCACACACACTGAACCTGGTGCTTTCTTGGCCCCAGTGACACAGTTGACTTCAGTGTCTGACACAGCCTATTTTTCCTGACCGTAGGTGAGTGTTCTCCCTTGCTGTGGCTGAACAAAAAACTGGTCTCTGCAGTTGCTGCAGTGGTGCCCAAGAGACAAGAAGACACAAGAGGCACAAACTGAAACACAGGAAGTTCCCTCTGAACAGCAGAGGAAAAGCAGCTTTTCACTGGGAGGGTGACCAAGAAGAGGAACGGGTTGCTCAAAGAAGTTGTGGAGCCCAATGCGAAGTTTAAAAGCCATCAGTGTGGCCGTGGTCCTGCACAACCGGCTCCAGGCAGCCCTGCTCGCGGTGGGGGCTGGGACAAGCGGCCGGAGCGGGCGGCAGCTGCCCCTCAGCCCCGGCCCGGCCCCGGCGGGTGCGGAGCCCTCGGCGGCGCCCTTGCGGCAGCAGGAACC
>VYZQ01037198.1:1512-28709 GCA_013400655.1 Mystacornis crossleyi
GAGGTCTTGGAGCCCCCGGGCTGTGCTTTCAGAAAATACTGATTCTAATCCTCGGAGATTGCTAGCAGCACTGTAGGGAAAGGGGTGCTTCCTTCCCTTTTGTGAGATTTGAAGGAAGGCATGAATGAAATTCCTGTATTTAGCTGTATTCTGGTACATGTCAGGTTTATGCATTGTCGCTCACAGTTAAATACTGAGCTGAAATTTGTCATGTTTTTTGATTTCCTTATTTTGCTCTGTGTAGTGCTCTGTTCTTTTGTGTCTCCCTCAGCAATTGTTAAAAAAACCCCAAGAAATCAAAACACACAAAACCAACAACTCTTTGAAACCATAACAAAGTGTGTTACAAATATGTTCTTCCCTTTGCTTACCAGGGAAACCCCAACTCATATAATTGCCTTGAGACACAAACAAGTTCTCAAAAGTCCTGGTCAAACATCTTTTGTCTTTACAGTTGGAAGCATAAAGGTTTTAAGTGTTTGAACTGAAGCTGGCTTAGCATGACTATACAGTTGTTTTGGCTTCACACATCTGAAACGAATGCTTCAAGGAACTGTCAAGTGTTCATATGAATCCACTCTCACTGTGTCCTGATATTTGATGTGCTTATATTTCTGTCTGCTTCGTTCCAGGAATTTGCAGCGCTTACAAAAGAGCTGAATGTATGCAGGGAGCAGCTGCTCGAAAGGGAAGAAGAAATTGCTGAACTGAAAGCAGAAAGAAATAATACGAGGGTCAGTTCCTTCTCTTCTCCAAGCTCACCGTTGTTAAAGCATCCAGCTACAGGGAGGAAAACGCTGAATGTTGAATTTGAAAAGCTAAAAGTATCTTTTCCTTGGTATTTGTACCTGATCCCCCATGGAAGGGCAGTTGTGTGTGTGTTGATGGAGAAGATTTGGCAGCTTGTGCACAGCTCCAAACGCTGCTGTGCGGAATCAGGAAAAGCTTGTGAGACTGCACTGCTGTCTGCCATCCACGTTTCTTGTTAAAATTTTGTAATCCTGCAGCTCTGGGATCAGAGGAGCAGAGTGGGCAGGTTGTGGTGATCAGTTTGAGCAGCTCACACTGCTAATACAGCTCAAATGTTAAAAACAAGTCCTTACGCTCGATACAATATCCTTTGTGTCTGAAATTTGAAGTTTAGCACTCTAAACTTGATGTTATTGGAGGCAAAGTTTTCTGCAGCTGTACATAACTGGAATGAATTGTCCCTTTCTTTTTTTCCCTTTTGGTTTAGCTATTACTGGAACATTTGGAGTGTCTTGTCTCCAGGCATGAGCGATCCCTCAGGATGACTGTTGTGAAGAGGCAGGCTCAGTCTCCAGCAGGAGTTTCTAGTGAAGTAGAAGTTCTCAAAGCACTAAAATCTTTATTTGAGCACCATAAAGCCCTTGATGAGAAGGTAATGCAACGTTGTACCTAGCATCTTTTCATTCTGTTTCCTTTTTGGGCAGTTTTTGTACTGAAGTTGTAGAAATCTCTGAACTGTAACTACATCAGTAACTGCTCTCCTAAATTAAGGTGCTGCCCTTAATTAAAGCAAGGTGCTGTGGTTTATTCAAGTCCTTCATTAGCTGTGCTCGTGTAAACTCAGCATGGTTCAGGAGCAGTGTATTTGCTGTAGGAATGCACACAGCTGCTTACCTGTACAACATCAGGATTTATCGAATTATTATCTTAAAATATCTATATTATCTTATTAATTTATTATCTAATAAAGCAATGGACTAGAGGGAAGAGGAGGAGGGGAACCTGCTTACACTGGGATGGAAAGCTGAATTAAAGGAACTCCTCCCTTCAGCTGTGCCTGATATTAGCAGCAGGATACGCAACTGCTAAAGTTCACTGTGAATTTTGTTGCCAACTTCCAGTTTACCTAACTTTGTGACCCTTGTATGTAAAATCTGGCAAATGATTTTAAGTGGAATTTTGCCTGTTCTTCCGTGTTGTAAATGAGCAAAAGCAAACACAGTCTGTGCCTTGTAAAAGGACCAGCAAATCCTGGGTGTGCTTAGTTCTTTAATGCTTAAATATACAGGTCGTGTTGCTTATGACAAAAGAGAAAAAGCTAAATTATAAGATAACACATTATTTGGCTATTTTTTTTTTTTGGTAGCATGTGTTGTAATTAGTACTGACTCCAGATGAAGGTGGTTTCTAAGTGTAATGGAAATAGTGTTGTTTATTGTCTGTAAAGGCATGGCAGCAAGTGAAATTGATTTCTTTTTGATTTGAATGATTTCAAATAATTTGAAATTACCCTTTCAGGTAAGGGAGAGGTTACGAGTAGCACTTGAAAGATGTAGCTTATTGGAAGAAGAACTAGGTACTACACATAAAGAGGTAGGTTTCTGTCTTAAAAGAAGGCTTCATGTGTCAGCTGTGGGTGTTTCACTCAATATTTGTGCAGAGTAATTTATTAAGTTTCACTTTCACTTCTTGCTTTTGAATTCTTGCCAAATGGAATAATCACTAATTTTTAACTTAGCTGCTTTGAAACAGCAGGAGAGGAAAAAAACCAAACCTCAACCTCCTGACATCCTCTCTGCCCCCCGAAAAACCCAACCGAAAAATCCCCAACCAAACCAACAGAAAGAGTTCCTGTGCTTTAAAATAAGGGTTTGCAGTGGCATAAGGTGTTTTAAAATAAGGGTTTGCAGTGGCATAAGGTGTTTGAGTGCCTGTGCCTGATTTCATTAATACATACCTGGCAGTAGAGTCAGTAATTGTTGTTTTGCTCCTTTGCTTTTGCAGCTGTTCCTTGTATTATTAGTGAGAAAGGAATTGACTTGAAACATGTGTCTGTAAACTTTTCTTTTAGTTAATGATTCTGAAAGAGCAAAATAACCAGAAGAAAACACTTCCAGATGGGATGCTGGATATAAATCATGAACAAGAAAATACACCGACTACAAATGGGAAGGTACAGCCATTTGATTTGCTTAGTTGACATCTGATTTTTAATCATTACCTATAACATTTTAATTTTAAACCTGAATAAAATATTTTGAGTGATCATCTAATTAAAAAGTCTTAGTTATCAAAATTTCAGGTTTTTGCAGTCTACCCAGTAATAAAACTACCTTTGGGGGGAGGGATGTTTACAAGGTAACAATTTGGTTTTCAATCTTATTTGCATCATGCTAATACCCATTTTTTTCCCCCCCTGTTTAATAGAGATCTTCTGATGGTTCATTGTGCCACGATGAGAACCTTGCTAAAGTGATTGAACTCCAAGACATCATAGACAAGCAAAACAAAGAGCAGACGCAAATGAAAGAACGCCTCACTGCTCTGTCCAGCAGAGTAACAGAGCTGGAGGAAGATCTTGACACAGCAAGGAAAGACTTAATAAAATCTGAAGAAATGAACACAAAGTTACAGAGGGATGTACGGGAGGTGAGGAAGGAACTGTCAGAATCTGGGTAGTCACAAATGCCACTGCTGTACAAAATTGTAGCCTCACTGGTGCTCAGTTGAACCTTTATGCTCTTTGAATGGTTTGATAGATGAGAAGAAAATGGGTTTTTAGTGGTGGTAGTGGTGGTCTGGTTTTTGTTTAAAAGACCAGTCACTTAAGAAAACTGGTCTTCAGGATAAATCTGTGACTAGCTAGATATTTCATTAATGGATTGGAGATTTAGCATTGCCAGCTTCAAGGTGTTCTGGAACAGATGCTTGATCTTGTCATACATGCTCAGCTTGTATGGCAATTTTTTTTTTTTTATTCCTGATGCTTCCATTTTTAAAAGATGCGCTTGGTTGAGGAATCCCTTGAATTTCAGTGGTGTGGTTGACAGTTCCTGTCACTGCTGAATCCCAAATCTGAGGTCCCACGTATCCTCATTAGATAGAAAGGGAGCTTAGTTAAATCCAAGAACACTCTCTGACCCCTTTCCCCAGGAAGTCAAGATTTGTTCTGTGTTTACCATTGGAAAGGTAAGTAGCAGACCTGTGGTGTAAGATAATAAAGACCAGTGTTTTTTAATCAATCCATGTTTTTAAAAAGTCATTTCTACTTCATTTTCTACTGAGAAAAATAACAGAAATACCTGATTATTGAATTTTTTTTTTTAATTTTTATTTGCTCACTAAATAATTCTCTCTCAACTTCTGACTTCCCTCCTGTGTCTTGCCCAGACTCTGGCCCAGAAGGAGGACATGGAGGAGAGAATCACCACTCTGGAGAAACGCTACCTCGCCGCACAACGTGAAGCTACATCCGTGCACGACCTCAATGATAAACTTGAAAATGAAATTGCCACTAAAGACTCCATGCACCGACAGGTTGTGGTTTCAAATGAGATGAAGTACATTTTGCTCAGCAAAAAGCTAATGGGGATAATGAATGTTCGTGCTGTGCTGAAGCACTTTGCTTTTAGGAAGATAAATATCAGCTGTAATGTGCTGTTATTAGCGATTGTTTTTCAGGAGCTGGAGTCGTACATTGTAGAGAGTTTCACCCTGGGAATAAAGATGAGAGAGTTTTACTGGGAAGGGGAAATGGTTCTGAGAAATTCAGTGCACTTCGTCTTGGCAGCAGAGCTGTTGTCCCTATTAATTGTGGATTTTTAAGTTGCTGTGTTTGTATCCGAGCATTTTTAGTTTGGGGGTGAGAATTACTCATTCTGAGCTAAACCTTTAAGATCTGCATAGTGTGTAGTGATTTTTACAGGCTGTTGCCTTAGTGAGGAAGTTTGACAAGTGCTTGACACGAAATAGTCCAGCTTTATAAACCAGAAATGGTTATTTAGCCAACCACTTTCTAACGAATCACTTCTTTAACCCTCAACACTTGCTGGCCATAACCCTGAGCAGAGTGAAGATAAGAACAGGCAACTGCAAGAACGACTGGAACTGGCTGAGCAAAAGCTGCAGCAGACCCTGAGGAAAGCTGAGACTTTGCCAGAGGTGGAGGCTGAGCTGGCACAGAGAGTTGCAGCACTTACAAAGGTGAGGTGGTGGCACGGTGTCCTCCAGACTCCTTTCTCCATTGGTGTCCCACTGCAGGAAGTCTCTTCCTAGTGTTGGTTTGGTTACGTTTGGTTTTTAGTTTTCCCACAAATAATTCAGAAAATATTTATGTTTATTTCCTGCCTTTTTTTTCCATGCATCTCCCTGAAGAGTCTCTGATCTACTTTTTAATTTTTAGTCTCTTGATTTTTTTAGTTTCCGCTGCTTGGAACTCGAGCAGGTTTTCTGTTAACTCTTCTCCATCATAAAAATAGCTCTCTGAATTATTATTTTGGTGCTTTTTAATTAAAGTTATTCAATAAGAGGCATAAAGTCTTCTAAACGTGAACTGTTTCTGAAGGGGAACCCTAAATTTCTTCCACTGCTAGCTAAGGGAAGCAAGTGGGGAACAAGAGAAGTTGTGGTACTACCAAACACCAAGATTTTGAGAGGCCTGAAAATGGAGTAATGAAATCTGAAGAATTATATTTAGTTAACTACAAATGAGCCTTTTCAAGTGTGTGTGTGTGTGTGCATGTTTTCTTTCAAAGCCTTAGTTTCATTTCTTTCCCTGTTATCTTTCCTGTCCCTAACTGGCTCTGTAGTCTGACCTTTTGTCTCCTGGGAGCTCTGCTGCTAAAGATGCTAAAGTTTTGGAACTTGCCACCAAGCTTAGGAAGGTAGAATTTGTATATTAGTCCTTGTCTCTGCTTGCTGCTTTCTGCTTTGCCATGGTTACTAACAAACCATTGTCCAGGCTAGTGAGGAGAAGCTGCAAATGCACTTAGTCTTTACTTTTATTTATTTTTTGGTTTTATTTCTTGGGGGTATGAATGAACTTTGCTGTTGCAAGCTCGTTTGCAAGCAGCAGTGGATTCATGGTGCTTAGGGGTGAGAAGTTTTCATCACTTTGCTACTTCCCATCTGAACTCCTGCAAGGTCCTTTTGGTGATAGAAAAGCATCTGTTCTGCATTGTCCTTTACCATAAATGGCAGTTGTGCAAAAGCATGTTCGAAATATTCCTGTGCCTCAGTGTTTCTGTGCTTTTGAAGCCTAAAAGAACCCACCCAAATTCTAATTTTGCTCTCAACTTGACAGGCTGAGGAGAGGCACGGCAATATCGAGGAGCGGCTGAGACAGATGGAGGCACAGCTTGAAGAGAAGAATCAAGAACTGCAAAGGGTACTGCACATAAATTTGACAAAGATAAAAAGCTGAAAGAAAGAACCTAATCCTCTTCAGCAAAGCTTGAAAATAAAGCCAGAGTCGAGGGTGGCTGATAGCTGTGAGATTTGAGTCACTGTACTGTGGCTAACCTTAAATCTCAAGGAAAATGTGCTGAAAGTCTCCAATGAAAGTTTGAAAAAACTTGCTGAATTAAATGGCTATGGAAAAATTGTTTCCTGGGTTATAAATAATGGAATCCATTCTGAATTCTGCCTTTTAAAAATTTTTTTAATGTAGGCTTAGATTTTTAAACTTCTGATCTTGGATCACTTATTAAAGACTGAAGTGTCCCTTAGACTCCCGTTAGAGAGCCCTGGAGGCACGTGCAGTGTTCCTCTTTGGAAAAATCTTGACGTTAAAGAAAATGCATTTGGCTTAAAGAAAACTTGCTGCCTTCATAACCTGGAAATTGTCAGCAAGATTGCAAATTTGAAGTTTTTTCAGTAGCTTTTTTGTGTCTCAGGCTAGACAGAGAGAGAAGATGAATGAAGAGCATAATAAACGTTTGTCAGAAACTGTTGATAAGCTCCTGTCTGAATCCAATGAAAGGCTCCAGCTTCATCTCAAGGAGAGGATGGCTGCCCTGGAAGATAAGGTAACAAGTCACATTCCAGTAAGGAATGTGTAATTCTCTAATGATCTGTGCATTTTGCAATGTGTCTGTAACTTAGCAAATGAACACAAACCCCTTATTAATCAGTCGTTTCTGTTAAGGCTCTTTTTTAGCGTGGCTTTGGAAAATAGGCTCTTAAAAGTCGTTTTTGAGGTTGTCCCTGGGCACTGCACTGCGGTGTTGAGAAAGCAGCTTTTAAGAAGCTTTATCCTTTTTCGGATAAAAATTTGCACTTGACTGGTGCCGCCTGCATAAAAAGGCTCATGCAGTGTAATACTGGAAGCCTAGAGCATTGGAACTTTGGCCTTTCCAGTTCAGTTTCCTTAGTTTGCCACTGCCTTTGGCTGGACCGGTTCCCCCGAGTCACTGTGGGATTCCTGCAGTCTGCCTTTTCTCCTCAGGGAGATGGTTTTGAGACCAGTTGTAGGAGTGGTACTGGGCTCTTCCTGCATTGTCAGTGCACGTCTTGGAGCTTCCCCCTGCACGCAGTTCATCTCTTTTGACACACTTTTTACTCCTTTCTTCCCTTCTGCTTTTGGATCTAGGTCCTCGTGGATTTCTCTTCCACGCGCACCTTGAGGTTGTGTCCCTTATTCTGCATCCAGCAAAGCAGTGGCTTCTAAAGTGGCACTTTGCTTGATGCTGACTTTGAATTGCTTGGTCTTGGATTAAAATATTCTTGATTTCTTTTACTAGAGGGCGGAAGGACCATCTGGGGAAATGTTTCAGGAAAAGCTGAGCATCTTAGGTTTTAAAGTCGTGGCAGTGAAATGCTTTGGAACACAAATGATGTTTCCAGACTCGAACTGAACGTTTGCTTCCTCTTGCATTCATGCCTAATGCTTGAGTAATAGGTGATGTCTTAGGGTTGACCCTGTCTCCCTCTTGTCTTCCAAACCATAACTACATTTGTGAATAATGAAGGAAATCTACTTGTCCTTGTGTAGTTAACAGCTTCTAGAAAAGTGTTCTTGTTGAGGCTTCCAGCTCATTCTTTTATGCTAAGTTGGGAAGAAACATGTAGTAAAATTTTAAGACTTTGTTTTGATCACATGGTCTTTTTTGAATTACTTTGAATTATTCCGTAATTATTCCCTTTTTTTACAAGTTAGACTGTCACATGGAGCTTTAAAAGGCTGCTATTGCCATTAAAGATTTATGGAACCAGTACTATTACTAAATCCATTATTTAGAGGGCTGTACACCTGGAAGGATAAGCCTTCAACTATAATCAAAGTGAAATGATGGAAGCAATCAAGGATCTGTAATTTAAGATGCATTTGTGTAGTGTTGGCTGAATTTTTTTGGATACTCATCGTGCTTATAGTTTAAAAGTGTTAAAGCTTCTTATGAGTGACTTAATTTGTGATGCCTTTTATTTCAGAATTCACTTCTTCGAGAAATTGAAAATGCAAAAAAACAAATAGAAGAACTTCAGCATGAAAAGGTACACTCTGCATTTCTGAAATATTATCTTGGAACTTAGTTGCTGCCTTGCTACATAGCAGGATCAGATTTTAATTCCCCATAAAACTTAACATTTCCTGCTCCCTTTAAGAGAAAGGAGCTGTTATTGCTTATTTTATGGTATTGTGTGCCACAGTTTTAGGAGGATTTTATAGGTAATACATAACCTTTTACTCCAAGACTTAACACACTTTTGAATATGTGAAGTGCCTGGATATGTTGGCAGTTGGCCAAAGTTTGGAGATGGTGTAGAATTTTTGTACTGTTGTACATGTGACCTTGAACAGCAAAACCAAACAGAAATACTTTTGATGTTGGGGCATTTTTCCTTGAGGTTTTCTCAAAGCGTTGAATATCATGAAAAGCTTGTGCAACTGCTAACTTTTTTTTTTTTTTTTTTTTTTNTGTTGTGTAATTTTAAGAACTGGGGAACAGAGGGAGAAATATTTATTAGACTTGGCTGCTCCTCAGCAATAGCAGCTGCCTGGTGTTCTGCTTGTCCTGGAAATGACAGGGTCCCTCCTTACAGATGTTCATCATCAGCCACTTTTTATTTTATTTAGTCTTTCGTTGTTTTCTCATTCATTGGATTTCCCTGCTGTGAAATTCGTGGTTTCTAGAGCCTGTAAAAAATGTCCAAGTTAAAAGTGAATGCTTTTAGATCCTTTTGTGCAGAGACCTTGAACAAATCTTGTTTCTTATTATCACCACCTGATTATAATAAACTTAGTGGCATGTGAAATGTATTTCATAGCTGTTTGTAAAGTATATATTGTCATTACTAGAGTCAGGGGAGAGGCAACAGGATGATTCTGGGATGCCCTTTTGTGATAGAGCTGTATGGTGTGTAGCAAAACCAGTGTTTAAATAGTTGAAAGGTATAGCTTAAAATCTGTTATTTCCGAGTTTCAGAGAAATGAGATTAAAAACCTAAATGTTAGTTTATAAATTTGTATTTGACACTAATTTTTTATAAAAGCATATTATATGTTTTTTCTATTTCTTTTTCCAGGATCAACTTGTTTTAAATGTTGATACATTAAGGGCTGAAAATGACCAAGTGAGACTCAGAGCCACATCACTTCATCATAGGTACCAGCAGTAGTTTGGTTTTTTCTTTTTTTCTTTACAGTCATTATGCTAAATACAATTTTGTCTATTATAAGTGCAAATATTTTAGTCGTAGCTATAAAATTCATTTTTATAGCGCATACAAAGCAATTTTTTATACTGCTTAAAAAAAATTGGCGGCGGTGGGACAAGAGGAATCCTTTGGGGGGACTTTTTTTGGTTTCTTCCTGCACCTTTGTAAGGACGGAATGTTTGTTTTGTGTCGCAGCAGCAGAGCGGATTTCCGATTCCCCGTGCCGGCCTCCTCCGTGGGGGACGGTCACACGGACTCGTACGGCACCTCCTCCGTGCTGAGGCGGCCCCAGAAGGGCCGTTTGGCTGCCCTCAGAGACGAGCCCTCCAAGGTGAGGAGGGAAAATACAAATAATGCCACGACAGCAAAACCCATTTGCTCAGTGCATGAGGCTAATCGGCTGCGAGGAGAATTGGGAGTACCCGGCAATAAACTCCTGGATTTTATAGGCCCTGTGTTACCAGCTGCTAGGCTTTCTAATTGTTAGCAAATTCTGGTTTAGAATTCCATTTTGGAGCTTTTTATTTTTGTTTTTAATTTTGATAAGCCTGTCAAATACAATTCGAAGCAGTCCTGCTTTTGTGCCTGTGCGCTAATCTAACATATTACTGTTCTGCAAGCAATTCCAATTTCCTTTCAGGACACATAAGTACTCGTTACATAAAACTGATTCCATAGTTCCCATGGAATTGATAGCAAAATTCTACTGGAATTAAAAGCGTGTATAGCCAAAATATGCGATGTTATAATTGACTCAATGAGCCTGTTTTGCATCTTCCAGTTAAATGAAATTTAAAAGTTTCCTACATTATAGCTTTTCTTTTAAAAAATTTCTCTAAACATTGCTGTCTTGATGGATGCGTGCAGCATGTAAGTGGACTTACACAAATTATTTTAAACATCTTGATAAGCAGTAGAGATGTCATGCTTTTCCCTTTTGAGCTTGGATTTATTTTTTTTAACGAATTCTTGTAGGTTCAGACCCTGAACGAGCAGGATTGGGAGCGGGCCCAGCAAGCCAGTGTGTTGGCAAACGTGGCACAAGCATTTGAGAGTGATGTGGATGTGTCTGATGTGGAGGACGACAGGGAGACCATTTTCAGCTCAGTTGATCTGCTGTCACCAAGTGGTCAGGCTGATGCTCAGACTTTGGCCATAATGCTGCAGGAACAGCTGGATGCAATCAACAAAGAGATCAGGTACGGCCTGTCTGCTGTGCAGCTTTTGATAAAAATGGCTCGGAAAATCGTAGTTTTCCCATGTTTTTCTGTTAAGTGCTGCTTCTTTCAAGGCCCCGTTCTGTTGGTGTGGCCCTTTGTCTTGGTTTGAAGGACAGATGTTTGTCAGGGGAGGCAGGAGCCTCCCCTGGGATGGAAAATGTAAGCCCTTTCCCTCCGAATTATTATAATTTTGAAATTAAGGAGATTTCAGGCAATTACGTGAGAAAAAGGAATGACAGTTCTTTACTAGTAGATATGACAAAGCAATAATATAGAAAACACTGGTTTAAGCTGAGTCAGGGTATGACCTGGCACCCTGTGGGCAGGGTGGTGGTAGCAGTCCGGTCAGGGGATAGCTGCAGTTCTCTTGGAGGTGCTGCTGTTGAAGAGGTGATCCTGTAGAAAGATCTGGTCTTCCTTGGAAGGTCCAGTGGTGGCTGTGTAGCTCTGGTGCTCTGGGAACCCGGTAGGTAAGGGCTGCTTGTGCTGTTCCAAACGCCAGACTAGATCCAGGTGGGAGTGCTGGGTTCCTCCCCCTGGGCGGGGCATCTCACGGTGGGGTGATGTAATTCTGTGAGTCATGCGGTGGGTCCTTGATAGCCCATTAAGCAGAGATAGCTCCCCCAGGGGGATATCAGGGGTGTTATCACGGTAGGAGATAACGAGCGGTAGGAGATAACGAGCGCTGCCCCACCTGCTTTAACAGCTTGTGAAGATGATAATGGAATACATACTTTTGGTTACACCTTACACTGTAACCTCGGACACCCTCCTGGCAATGTCAGCTCCTCTGAGACTCTTCTTCCCTCAGGCTGATCCAGGAGGAGAAGGAGAACACGGAGCAGCGCGCCGAGGAGATCGAGAGCAGGGTGGGCAGCGGCAGCCTGGACGCTCACGGCCGGTTCCGCTCCGTGGGCTCCATCCCTCCCGCCTACGCCGGCGGGGCCCTGGCCGGCTCCTCCCCGCCCGGCAGCGGCCGCTCCACGCCCCGGCGCGTCCCGCACAGCCCGGCTCGGGAAGTGGACAGGCTGGGCATCATGACACTGGTGGGTATCCAGGGGCCTTCAGTTTCCTCGGAAGGGCGTTCCTTTTCTCTAGGAAATGGGGGTTTTTTTGATTGCCCCTTTCCTCTCCTGCTTACTCAGCTGTATTTTTCCTTTCTCTAGGTTTTTCTACTGCTTCCTTTCAACTTCTATAAAAAGTGTAAGATACGTAATGATTAGGAAAAACGTTCAGACCTCAAGTCTGTTATTTGGTCAACATCTCGTGCCTAAGTATTTATTCCTTCTGTTGTTATGGTCTTTCTTCAGACTCCTCTTTCTAGCAGAAATAATGTTTTCTTTTCGACCACTTTCTCCCTCTGCTTTAAACTTTATTTTTAGCAGTCCACTATTCCACTAAACACTCAGCTAAAAAGTGATTTGCATATTAATCTTGAAGATTGGGATGGTATCACTGCTGTTTGAATATTAATGAGTGCTGGTGTCCTGGTTTAGGCTATTAAAGCCTGATAGGTAAAAGAAATATCTGTTAGACCTTGTAGGTGATAAAGTAGTCTTAGGAGTTCAGTGAGTAGAGAAAGATGTTTTCCTTCTTTTGACATTCCTATGGCTGCTTAGGAAGATTAATCCTTCTAGGAGCTGCTTTATGCATGTAAACACATCTATAAAGATACAAATTTTCCCCTTTCTTGTTTTTACATAAATGTTAAATAAAATGAACAATTAAAACCAAGTATTTCAGCTAAGTAATTTTGCTGGCTTTCTAAAACTAACATGTACATATACGAAAAGGTCTATTTTTCTTCACAAAAAGGAATAATTTTGCCTTCTTTGAATTAAAATAAAAATCATTGTACTAGCTCTAGCCATATATCCCGTGTCAAGCGGTCTTCTTCTAAAAAAGCTATCAAAATTCAGAATGTGGAGTGCTTTATCTTCAAACATTTCACAATAGTTAAGCTAAATACTTCTCATGCAGAAAACCATATACAAATTTAAGTAGCTCTTTTCCCCAAAACTAGATCAGGAGCATAGGTCTTGTCTGAAATCCAATGCAACTGAAGAAAAGTGAACTGTAATTAAGTTCACTTTTGATCATAATTGTGCATCAAAGTCACTTGATCTGTTGTTTGCAGTTGCATTTGGTGGGCGTTGTACCTGACTTGTGAAAGCTTGAAATCAAGAATTGCAGAACAAGAGCTTTCTAGAAACTTTTGGAAGAGCTATCATGAATGATTAGACTGAGTCCTGCTGTGTCTTCCAGTGTTTATTTAATAGAGAGTTGCATTAGTTTTTGATCACGTAGGCAAATTAGCTTAATGCCAGTGGTTATGCAGCTCAGTCAGCTGAAAGCCCCTCATGATTAAAAAGCATCAGCATGATAGATGGTGAAGCCCGCAGCTCTCTTGAGCAGTTCATTCCACGTGGTGAACATTTTCATTTTTATGCTCGTCAGATTTAATGGATGAAAGATCCAGTAAGGGTGAAACGAGTCTGCAGTGCTTTGTCAAGAACTTGAGGAGGAACGAGATCACCTTTAAAGGTCCCTTCTATCGTTCAGTGAACTTACGATTTATTAATGTGGTACTCTACAGTCAGACTGAACAAAGGTTTCCACGTTAATGCTGCAAAATTTACATGTATTCTAAATCAAAACCAATTAAAAGTTGTCCTGTGTGGGAGGGAAACAACATCCCTCCCCCCTGTCCCACTTCAAAGGGGACTGACTTTATTTTTGGTTGCAGTCTTTTTAAATAATGAGAGCTATTAAACAAATCATCTAAATTTAACTTTTGTCAGCATCAGTCTGAATAAGCTGTCTGTGTAACTCAGGGTTGCTGCCTTGCTCTGTGCACTGGCAGAGGTGAGCACTCCCTGGGGAGTGAGGCACCGGGGATGGAGGGTAAGAGCGAAGCATAAGAGAATTCCCACTCAAACATTCCAGCACTCGAAAGCTGTAAAAGGAACAGAATCCTGTTACTGTACAGAAATGAGCTATGGTTGGCACTCTCACATTATTAAAGTACAGGCTGCTTTCTGTGCAGTGTAGGAAAGAGCTGCAGGAGTCCCCAGGCTGTGAGGAGGGGCGAGTGCAGATGATTTATTAAGGCTGCCGTGGCTGACCTGGAGGTTCCAGGCAGGTCCTCACTTTTCCAAAGCAGCACCTCGCACCCCCAACTGCTTTCCTGGGAGGTTTTTGCTGCACATATTTTGTGCCAATCTGCCTACGGTCCCAATACACTCAAACATCTCTGGTTCTTTAGTAGATGACCAACTCTTAGGTGTTTGTTTTTTGCTTCCTTTTCCTCACTTCAGGGATACGTTTAAGTAATCTGTGATTGAAGGAGTGCTTCGTACCCAGTATCTCTCTGTGCCATTGTTGTAATTGTTGTTTATATTCTCCCTAAGATGTTTTGTCTGTACTAGTTGTCTCAGTCTGTGCTACAGTTTACAATAAATACAGCTTTTCCAAATTTCTTTTCTTTGCATGCATCTGTCAGCCTAGTGATTTAAGGAAACACCGTAGAAAGGTAAAAATCTTTATTTCATGGTGTGCCCCTTCATCTCCCTCCCTGTCCCCAAACTCGTTAGTGGATAACAGGAATATAAAGCATTTACAGGGTAGCTCGGTAATTAAACAAGGTTATGGTTTATCATTTCAGCCTAAGTGTGGGTTTGTTTTGGTGGTTTTTGTGTTTGTTTGCCTGTTTTTTGCCGGTGTGGAGGACTGTCATGCTGCTTTCTGTTTGCAACCACTGCTTTGCAGTCTTCATGCATCAGTGTTTAATTTTAAAAGCTGTCAGTGCACACATAAATAAGTTATTCTTTCTGTTACTCAAACTTCCGTAGCCACAGGTGTGCAGAAGCTGCCTTCACAGGGTCAGTGACCTTGCTAATAATTCTTTTCACAGGCCTCTTAGTTTTTCTGTCTTTGCACTTGCTTAAACGGGGGACAGGTATATCCATTTTATGGTGCTGAAGGCATTACTTTAGTTCTTAGCCTTATAAATGAGTAAAAGATAAGTGCTACTGTCTTGTGTCAGTAGCTAAGACAGACTTTAACGGTTTGTCACTGAAGATAACAAGAAATTTAGAAAGAAATCAAGCAAAACATAGGTGACTGCAGAATGGTAAGGGCAAGAGTGATCCTTCAACACTGAAATAAAATTCTTCCTTCCACTATTTTTTGTTGTGTTGGTATTGCCTTCATGTTTCAGCGCTCCTCCTGAAATTTTCCTTCCTTTTCCATCAGTCTCCAGCTTCCAGAGAAGAGGTACGAGACGACAAAACCACCATCAAATGTGAGACATCCCCACCTTCCTCACCTCGGTCTTTGCGTCTGGACAGAGTCCAGAAAGGAGCTCTGCATACAGTGAGCCACGAAGATATCAGGGACATTAGGAAGTAAGTAGCTGGGAATCACTCAGAACCTACCAGCAACTCAGTGTTCCACAGCATCAGAGCAAAACCCCCAAACTGCAGAGCTGATCAGCCTGTGGGATTTTAGTCTGGGTGTTGAAGTGTTCCTCAAAATTTGTCAGGAGTGTGAACGCATAAATTGGTGACTGTGTTATATAAGCGTTAAGAATGTAATGTGGGTTTTGCTAATGCTTAGAAATGGCTTCATGGGAATTCTTTTGGCACTCCAAGTCTGCATTGAGTTTGCTTCATGTTTGGGAGATGAAAAATGTAACTTTCAACTCTTTTAAGTTGTAATTTAGCTATAAATTGAGCAATAGCTTGCAGAATTGCCATCCCTTTGATTGACAGATACTCTTTCCAAAGTACCTAAGTATTTGTGATGGATTCCATTCCAGTATTTCTAACTTTGTCTGCCCCTTTCAGTCAGGAACTTGTGCTGTCAACATTTCTTTTCCTAACTCATAAAAGCTGAAATTAGATGTCATTAGGGAGTTCCTGAACTTCGAGTAACTCGCACAGAACCCTGAACTTATCTCTGGTGAATTTGTTGTACGTGGGCTCCTTTAGGACCTTTTTTTTCGGTACAGTTCAACAGGTTCACAGGATGGGCAAACAAGTAATCCTAGCAGCAGTAACAGCAGCCAAGATTCCCTTCACAAAGCCCCCAAAAAGAAGGGGATCAAATCCTCCATTGGCCGCCTGTTTGGCAAGAAGGAAAAGGGACGACCTGGACAACCAAGCAAAGAAGCTCTGGGACAAGGTTGGTTTGCTTTTTCTTAAACAGCGAGAGAGATGGGCTGGGGGGTTTGGTTTGACACATTCCTGATCAGTAATATTACCGAGGATTACATGGAAACTGGCTTGAGTTTGGGATTTTTTTTTTGTAGGTGGCATGGGAGAAGCAGATGGTTCCTCTCAGGATGCATTAGGTCTCAGCAAACTCGGAGGTCAGGCAGAGAAAAACAGGAAAATGCAGAAAAAGTAAGTTATCAAATATTTTTCATCCTGTGTTAATCACGTACTGCTTTGTTTAAAAATGCTGTGGTTTTATTTTTTAGTTTGGTTTTGGGGTATTTTTGCCTAATATGGTGCTATGGTTAATAAGCCTCTGTAGATTTATTTTTTGTTACTATTTTTCCAGAACATTAATAGCAGCATAGGTCATGGTAAGTTTGAAAGGAATTTAAGCTGAAAACTTACTGTTGGACTGCTGTAATAAAGAAATTCGGAGATAAAGTGGACTCTTATCAAATCCCCTTCAAATTTATTATATTTATTACCTGCTTTGGGAGGGATTAAATACAAGAAATTATAAATACCTTTAATTCAAATGGGAGATTTCCCAAAGTGCCCTTGGCTGTTCTTTGCTCCAGAGTGTGAAGGAATTGACAGAAGGGAAGCACGAGATGCTGCGTGCAGACATCCCTGTGGAAGAATTTGCTGGCTCCTTTCTCTGTCCCTTTGTGCTGCAGCTGCTGACAGCTTCTCTCTTCACCAATTTTTTCACTTCTGTTTAAGATTGTCTGCTGAAATCTTTTTCCTTGCACCATATAGCCCTGATTTCTTCCTTTTTTTAAATCAATTCTGATTAAATTCCTAAAAAGGAAATTAAATTCCTTTTTTATGGCACCTTGTATGCAGTTACCTTTTCCTAGTCATGAGAATTTTATCACTCTGTCCCAGAAAATCTTTAGTTTACTCCTCACCTTTTGAGTGTCTGTTTGCATGCTTTGTTGTTTCCAGACTTAAAACAGATGAAGCAAAGGTGAAATATTTCATAGGTGAAAAATAGATATTGCTACTGGTAGAAATTCTGACTTGATGCTTATATGGCAATACAGGAAACGCTCATATTTATATAAGTAGTATTGGGCATTCCTTGCATTTTTTCCCCCAGTGCTGAGCCATATACCTTAAACTTCTGCTGCTTCTGTTCTGTTGAGCTGTCAAAAAAACGGATGAAGATCAGACTTTCCTTGCCTTCTGAAGACAGACAATAAATGCTGAAAAGAAAGGCTGCTAATTTTCCCTTTGAGAGGGACTTCTTGCAGTACCTAAGTTCTATGAACTATTAAGAATAATGCCTGGTGGCTGCTAATGAAAACCAGCAGCGTGTTGGTTTGAAAAGTCGGACTGGAATGTGGGGTTTGTTTGGATAACAGAAGGCTCAGCTGTTTTTCTTCAGACTGCTACACTGAAGGCAATCATAGATTATTACAGATCTGGTATTTTCCCTTTCCTACAGTGCTTTAAAGTCGTACCGCATCTCGGTTGAAGAAATAGTTTTAGTCTGNATGGCAATAGAGGAAACGCTCATATTTAGATAATTAGTATTGGGCATTCCTTGCATTTTTTTCCCCCAGTGCTGAGCCATATACCTTAAACTTCTGCTGCTTCTGTTCTGTTGAGCTGTCAAAAAAACGGATGAAGATCAGACTTTCCTTGCCTTCTGAAGACAGACAATAAATGCTGAAAAGAAAGGCTGCTAATTTTCCCTTTGAGAGGGATTTCTTGCAGTACCTAAGTTCTATGAACTATTAAGAATAATGCCTGGTGGCTGCTAATGAAAACCAGCAGCGTGTTGGTTTGAAAAGTCGGACTGGAATGTGGGGTTTGTTTGGATAACAGAAGGCTCAGCTGTTTTTCTTCAGACTGCTACACTGAAGGCAATCATAGATTATTACAGATCTGGTATTTTCCCTTTCCTACAGTGCTTTAAAGTCGTACCGCATCTCGGTTGAAGAAATAGTTTTAGTCTGGTCATATCTAAATAGTGGTAAGGTCTGTTCTTTCAGCAATATAGGTATTTCTCAATACCAGCCACAAGTTGCATTCTCAAGTAAAACAATCCATACTGTCTTGCTTTAAGAAATGCAAAAAGTGCAGCTGCAGATAAATCATGGCTTTTCTTGTAAACGTTCTGCTTTTCAAACATTTACTGGTATTACTTAAAGTGTAATTTATGGCTGCATGTTGTAGGTTGCTTAAAAGGCAGCTGTCTGTATTAAACAAATGAAAACTTTCAGTTTGGAATTGCCTTCCCCAGCTCTTCAAAACCCCCTCTCCATCTCTTCCAGAGCCCCTTTAGGTACTGGAAGGGGCTCTAAGGTCTCCCTGGAGCCTTCTGTTCTCTACCACTCAATTAAATGAATACAATCTAAATCTATCATTTGAAAAATCCCAGTAAGATGCTTTATGCAGCTGTTTCAGAATCCTGAGGGGTGTTCTGAACCCCTCATATTAAGGAATATCATCACAAGGGGTCCAAGATCCCTTGCCACCTTCTTGAGATGCTCCTTATCAAAAACTGGTATAGCTGCTCTGAATTGCTTTTCACTTTTATATTGGAGGAGGCTGGGTTAAAACAAATTCTGACTGTTTGCTTACAAAACCTTGTATTCAGCAAAAAGAATTCCAGCTACCTGAATGCTTGGAACAACGACAGCTCATTCTATTTATAGCTGTCTCTAATCCCTATTTGCTCATTTATCTTTCTGGTTTCTGCTTGCATGTGCACAAACAGGCTGAGGGCAGTGTTCAGCGTCTGCTAACAAAAACCTATTTATAGTTACAGAATTAAATTACAGTACACATTATTTGTCTGTTTTTGTATGCCTTTGAGTTCAGTTTAAGCCTAGTTTTATATTTGTCCTTCACGATTTTATTTTCCTTTTGTTTACCATTTGATGTGGTAGTGCAAAATCAGGGTAAGTTTGTGTTTATTTTATTAGGATTGTTGTGCGAGTATGATAAATCTCGTTTGGATTTTTTAGCAATATATTAAAACCTCTATCCTTTCTTCAAAAAAGTCTAATCACGAGAGGAAATACTAGATTCAAAAGAACATATTACGAAAATGTGTTGCTGAAATAAATCCAGTGTCCCCGAGTTCAGTGTGAAAGCTGGTTCGGTGTCTTGTCTTAACCTGCATGGTGTGAGCTTTTATAGTGGAAATATTAAACCCTCTTAGATTAAATTAGTTTTGTAATCTGGGATTCGAAAGTTGTTTAGCAATAGTAGGTATTGGTGTTTCCAAGGTAGATGTACTTGTGTAAAACTGTTGTTTGGTGTTTACTGAACCTAAGTTGTTTTTAGTGCTGTGTTCATCCCGTGTGTGAGCTGTAGCAGTGACCGTGTTTGCCACGACCGTGTTTGTGCTTTTCTGTGTACAGCACAACAAACTTAGTACTGTATTCAGCAAAAAGGAAGGCAACCCTAAATTTAAGATAACACTCACTACATCCCTGAACTCAGTCTGGAATAAGGATATTAACTTTCTCCCGGTGCTCTGCCTGTCTCTATCTCATGTTTTACCACTGTTGCTTCTCAGTTTTTACACCCTGGAGCTCTGTCACTTCCATCAGTATCACTCTCATCCCCACACTGCAGTGTTTACTGCGTTCTGAACTTCTTCCAAATCGGTCCTCTTCAGTTCCATCCAAGAAATCTGGGATGCAGCATTCCCCTCTGGCTCCGAGCTGGGGATGTATCCACTCCCATGCTGTCTTATCCCAGTGACAGAGTGAGGTTGCTCCGGGCTGCTTTGTTTTCCTCGTGGGGTTGGCTGAGGGTGTGCTGTCCCGCCAAGAGCCCCCCTGAGCACAGATCCTTCGCGCGGTCTCTGGAGGGTCTGGCGCCCTCACTGCTGCATCAGGCACCCCCTGCAGCTTTGACATCATTTCTCACCCCTATGACCACAGCTTTTGTCCTCCCCAGCTGCTGTCAGATGCCTCTGGAATGTGTCTAACAACAAGCCTTCCCCCCCTTGCAGCAGCGTGTTTGGGTTCCCGTTCCAAGGGAAGCTGAGCCAGGTTTTTTATTAAGTCTCCAGACATCTATCCCTTGGTTTTGTCACCCAGGAGCTAATTCAGTAGCCAGCTCCTCATTTAGCATTTTTTTTATCCTCCGCCGGGCCAGGTTTATACCACCTGTCCACACTGCTGACAGCTCTGCAATATTTTTTTCCTCACAAAGATACGGGGCTGGATTTTGTGCCCGTTTCCTAACTGGTGTAATGGTTGGGCTGTGAGACTCAGTTGGCCTGGCAGTTGTGATCTTTCAGGGATCTGATCACATCCTGCTGGAATGCAGCGAGTGTCTCGGTGGAGTGTGAAGGGAATAGTGGGAAAAGGGAAGTTCTCTGCTATAGGAAAAAAACCCCACTGATGCATCATTTGCAGATGAAACAGCAGCTGCTTCGGGATTCTTCCTATGAGATGTTTTGGGCCCGGGCTGCATCTTGAGCTTTGGGGTTAATGATTTCCTGTGCAAGCAAGTTTTTTATCTCTTACTGCATACGAACAAATCCTGCAATTAATTTTCCACTTCATGGTTGCTTTCCTCTTTGGATCCGTTGAATAATTTCTGCATAAAGTCATCTCACAAACATTTTTACATTTTTTTCTTTGTTTGTTTCTATTTCTATGTGTTTTTCTCCATCACACAATTATTTTCTGCCTACAATACCACCATGAGTTTCAAGGTTGCATCGTAACCTCTCCTTCCACTTTTGATGTATTCCTTGTGTCCTACTGCAAAGGATTTGCTGTTTCATGGTTACCATGAAGTACACAATGAGACTAACAAAACAACCAGAAATGACACTGATATTCTCTGAACTCCCCACAGTACATCCACCAAAGAGGAAGGCATAGACACCAATTTGGAAGTTAAAAGTACTTGGAAAAAAACTTGTGTTCCTTTCTGGCAAATACAGTATTAAGCACTTTATTCTGTTCTTACTGAGCAGTGTTTCATAGTAGCTTATTAATTTATTTTTCTAATTTTTAGATCTTTAAACAACAAAGAGAAGCAGAACTGAATGTGTTCAGGGCTAATTATTTGTGGAATGAATGTAGTGTGTTCCACAGTAGCAGGAAAATAGCTGATTCTTTATTCCCAATTTAGAAATATATGTATCTTTCTGAAGTGTGCAAATATGTCTAAGCTTTTACAATCTTCTTCATTAGTGAAATTCACCAGTTGAGCTGCTGACAGCTGAACACTGTTCCACCTAAATGGATGGATCCTAAAATGGTACCTAGAGTGATTATTTGTAACCAGTTGTCTGGCAGTCCCTTCCTTCCTCCCCTTTTCCCATTCCTGGGAATCACATTTAATTACGGTAATTTACTGAGAGGTTCTTCCAGAGCAATAGGAATTTATTAGTGTGCAGGTGGAGAAGTGTTATCTATTGATAAAGCAGTTGCTAGTATATTTATTACTTCATTGATTGCTTTTTAATATTTAGTTACCTACCAAAATAACATGAGGCTCCCAGATATACCTAAAAAAGCTGAATGCTGCATTTCCATTTTGTAGGAGTAGCAAAAAAGCTCCTTTTCTGTCAGTAATCACTCTTCAAGGTGCCTTGTGTATTTGAATACCTGTAACTTCTAAAAATGTTTTCATCTTAGATCTATCCAGTGAGACAGTTCAGAAGGCAAGGAGATTTTATTTGATTTAAATAGCGAGAAAATGGTAAATACCTAATGTAGGATCTTGAATCTGTAGTATGGCTGCATATCTTAATTCTACACTTGCAACCATGAATAATGAGCAGTAAAAGTAGTCCAATTAGGTGAAGTTGTCTTTTCAGATTTTCAAAGGAGAATGAGCAGAGATTTAACCATATACAACTGGCTTTCAAAGGCAGTGAAAATATGCTTTTTTTTTAGGCTTTCTCCATGTTTTCAGCCAGGCATATCCAAGCAGCATTGCATGTTGATACCCACAGCGCTGGTTTTTGTCCTTTGGTTTATCAAACATTTTTGGCAGCTATTTATAGGGACCTTGTGAGCTTCCATTGTCTCTGGAAGCTGAAATGTCAATATTAAACTTCAGGCACTTCTGTTTCAGAACAACAGAGGAAATGGTGTCATCATGGGAGATGAAAGCCGAATTTCAGTACACAGCCCTTCAGGATACAATTGCCAAACGCAGCTCGGGTTGTGTGAAGCTGTGCCTGACGTTCTGACAGGCTGAAGTTCACCAGTGAAATGGTCACTGTCCCAGTTTCCAGCCCTGACAGCCTGATGGACAGGGGTGCCTGATGTGCTCATGTTTTGCCACAGGTTTCAAATCTGCACACGCTGAGGCAAAAATGACTGCTTTGGTTCAGCTTTGCTGAGCAGGAAACTGCAGCAGCTGAGAATCTGATTGCCAAATAAGCCTGACATCTCCACTTTGGCTTGGGAGCGTTGGGTAGAGTGTCAGGAGTGGCTTCAGGCCCCAGGTTCTGAAAGGCAAGAGCCACATCTCTGCTGCTCTCGATTTCCTGCCCAGTTCAGCTTTCATCCCCCCGTAGTCCCTGGGCGTGTGCCGTACCTGCCCGAGCGGGTGTATCACGTAAGGCTGGGAAAGGACTAAGTTAATTACTGGAAAGAAGATAGGGAAGTCAGGGCAGTGCTGACATTGTAACATCCATTATAAGTAATAAATACTTCTCTTATTGTAGGCACGAGCTGCTGGAGGAAGCCAGAAGACAAGGTTTGCCTTTTGCACAGTGGGATGGCCCCACTGTGGTGGTGTGGCTGGAGGTGAGTGAGCCTCCCAAAATAAATAAAAAGCCCCCTCAACGTACAGACTTGCAAAGTCTGTGAGGGTTTGGAGGCAGGAATGTTTGCCATATCCCGCTGAAGTTCCTTTTCTCTGTTCCAGCTGTGGGTGGGGATGCCAGCCTGGTACGTGGCTGCGTGCCGAGCCAACGTGAAAAGCGGTGCTATCATGTCAGCCCTGTCTGACACAGAAATCCAGCGGGAAATCGGCATCAGCAACCCCCTGCACAGGCTCAAGCTCAGGCTGGCCATCCAGGAAATCATGTCCCTAACCAGCCCCTCTGCCCCTCCCACCTCAAGGACGGTAAGGAAACTCATCCAGCCTTAAACACCTAGAAATTCCCAACTTGTTTGACTGTAAACTTAGAACTGAGCTTCTACTAAGAATTTTTTGGAAAGGAACGCATTATTTAAATATAGGCTGTTCCTTCTTTTCGTGGAAATTAACTGAAGGAATAACTGTAGTTTTCTTTCTCGAGGAAAAGAGAAGTTTATTTCAGTCTAAGTATGTAACCCAAAGTATTTAGAGTATGTGTTATTCGCCTCATCTTTTGGCCTCCGGAGAATTTAAAATACGGATGAAGTTTACATGTGTATACAGAAATTTGTAGGATAGTTGGAGGCTCTTTTAATGCAGCTATAAGGCCATTAACTCCAATAATTCAGACGACATGAACTAGGAGTCACCTGTGTCTCTACAGTAAATTTAGGCACTTAGTGGGAATTTTCTCTCCTAAGTCTGTCTGCATTGGAGTCCAAAGTTATTCCTGGGGTTATGTGCTAGACCACAGATGTATTTTTCAGATCAGAGCAGAGCTGAGTGTTTCCCCATTAATTAAATCCTGTAAGCTGTTTCTGATGCTCAGTTTTGTTAATATCTGTGAAGGAGGTTGGTCCCTGTGAGTAGGCTTTTATTGCATGCCATGACTTTCAGTAGCTGTACCTGACTTAGAGACCATTGCTTTGCCCATGCCTGCTCCTTACATGTACCGATTGCTTATCTGTTCTGCAACCTCTCCTCTTTGTTACTGCTTTCCTTTCACTGGATGGGATTGATTCCCTGTGGGCTCATATTAGAGCACGGGAAATGTCTGGGTAACACATGAAGAGATGGAAAATCTTACAGCCACACAACAAACGGTTAGTTTACAGCGTTGCCACTTCTCTTCCTTAGAGTGCTTTTCCCACTTCTTGAACATTTGAATCAATTACCTTTTGGTCTTTGTTTTTTTTTCTTTTTTTTTTTTTTCTTCAAATTAACACACTAAAATTCTGGATCATTGCTTCTTCTAATTATTAACCTTGTAATCTGCATCTCGATGGCTTTTTTTCCAGAAGGGACGGGGGGGGAAAAAAAAAATCAACATTGATAAGATTGTAAACAAAACTCTAATCTGTAAAATGGAGCTCTGACTTGATTGACAAATAGACAAATTGAATTATTGGTGCAGAAATTTCTTCTCTCCAGAAAACTTAATCAGTAGATGGGGTTTGCAACTTCTCATACAAAAATAAGTGCCTTGTGTATAAGTTTTTTGCATTGCATGATGCTTGCTTTATCTAGATTTTTTTGGTATGCAGTAGATTTAGAGTCTTGCAGTGCACCAGTAACTTTGACCTCCTTACTAAACTTAACCACTAACGTGTGTGTGTTCTTTTGCTTTCCTAACCACCTAACAGGAAGATGAGGAGGGAAGCTGGGCTCAGGTTGGAAACTTTATCTGATATTATAGACTCTATGTAAACTGTCACAATCATTAGAGCATGAAAGAATCTGTTTTTTCCTTTAGACCAGCAGTTTTTGGTGATTCTGGGTGTGGGATTCAGGGGGTTGGGAGAGGGGGAAACTGCATGCTTCTGTCTGTACAATGCACACTTGGGAAATACAGGCAATTTAAACATTTCAGTGTTTTGGTGGGGGATGGCTCTCTGGGGAAGCCAGAATCCAAGAGGAATATCTGCTCTGTGGAGAAGGTCCCTGTCCAACCCAGCCACCATCCCAGGTGTGCCACAAGACACCCTGAGACTGGATGGCTAAGTAGATTTCTGTGCACTAATTCTGTAATCCCCCTTGATTAATTGTTTTGCCTTAAAGTGGTGGCAAATCCTAATTGTATTTTCAGGCTTTGATGTAGCTAAGTATTTATACAGGGCTATAAACAAAACTTGGAATTTATCCATGATCCATATCTTTGGACAGTACAGGCTCTTCTTGCTTGGCTGCCCTCCAGCTTAAACCTGGTTTAAGTCCCATTAACTACATCTCAGCTACTCATTTGCTGATTGTCAGTGATAACAAGCCCAGAGTAAGGAGCTTCCAACCTTCTGATGGCTTGGAGAGGTGCATTTCCCTGTGGCTTTGCTCCTTTCTTGGAAGGTCCTTCCTCTAGAGGAGAAATAAAGGTTTTGACTTTTAACAGAAAAATCTGAATTATTACACTTTTGAAAAAAGGAGCTTCTGGGTTTTGTTGCCCAAGGAGTGATTAGATACACAGTTATAAACTCTCATCTTTATAGATGCTTTCTCTGATAAAATGCCTGGTGATTTGCAGATAAAAACTGTAATGAGAAAAGTCTCTTTCAGGATAAGGACTAGCATTTAGAATGGCTTGTTCCTCAGGAGCAGGGTTTTAGCAGTTTCTGAAAATAGCTAACTCTATTAAAAAAGGCCTGCAGTTATTTTTTCTGATACCTTTTCTTTGTAAAGTCACATGAAAAATAAGATTGCCCCCAGTTCTTGAGAGAGAGAGAATATTTGCAACATCTCAACACAATGAAATTCTATGGCTTTTGCTATCCAACTGTGTAGATTAGTGTTTTTAAAAATTTTATTAGCTTTTGCATATTTTGGCCTGCTATTTCTTGATATAAATTGAGGCAGTTTTACTTGCTGATCTGAATAGCTGAACTTGCTTTTCTCCATGAGGGTGACTTTGGGAGACACACACATAGTATTAAGTACTCTGATGTGCTCATCTTTACAGGCTAAGAATGAACTAAGCAATTTCTTCAAAATAGCCTGTCTAAAACATCTTTTCTTTTTCCATTTCTCCTTTCAATAAGCTCGTTCCTTAATTTTTTTTTTTTCCAAACCAGACATTAGCCTACGGTGACATGAACCACGAGTGGATTGGCAATGAGTGGCTCCCGAGCCTGGGGCTCCCTCAGTACCGCAGCTACTTCATGGAATGCCTGGTGGATGCTCGGATGCTGGATCACTTAACTAAAAAAGACCTGCGTGGGCAGCTGAAAATGGTGGACAGCTTCCACAGGTAAAGAGGCTGAAGTTGGAGACCTCACCCACAGGAAGTGATTCCATTGTCTCTAAAGAGTTGTTCCAATTTTTTTTTTTTTTTCCCCTCTGGTCCAAACAGAAACAGTTTTCAGTGCGGAATTATGTGCCTCCGAAGACTGAATTATGATCGAAAAGAACTGGAAAGAAAAAGAGAAGAAAGCCAGAATGAAATTAAGGGTTAGTTCATTGTCTTCACCTCGGTCTGATTCTGCTACGTTTTCACTGATCAGCCTCAAAAATTCCTTAACAAAGAAAAGGCTTTAGAGGAAGGAAATAATTTATAAAATACCAAGTGTCACATGCACAAGGCATGTCTGAATGTAGACACTGAATGATAAAACACATCATTAAATCATTTACTTGTGCTACAAATGTGAACATTTTTGAAACTCATACTGCTCTGAAGTTTGAAACTAAATGTTTTAGCAGAATGACAGTTAAGAACGTCATTCTTCTGGGGAAGACGGAAGGAAGGGGAAGGGGCCTTCCTTATTTTCCTCTTTTCCCCCTGGTTTGACATAATTTTACATCTGCATGATTTTATTGTTGCTCGTGCCTGGTAATTTTTATTACCCAGCAGTTGATGAAAAAATATCCAAGTGACTTAGGTATTTGTATCTTCCAGATTCATGGTGATTATTGAACGAGAGAGAAGGAATGAGAGAGAGCAGGGTGGGAATTCATGGTTTTCCAAGATTTCCCATAGAAATTTCATTCCCTGCCTAATATCAGAAGTATTTTCTGATATCTAAGTCTAAAAACTTGCTTAGAAGGTTCTGTGCCTGCTCTTTCCCTTTCCTTTTAAAGCATTGAAACCTTTTGGTGATTAATTTGCTAATTGTGCCCGAGATCATTCCCAGCAGTCACAACTAACTGGCAGCAAACAAGCCAGGGTTGTGGCTGGCAGGTTGTTTTCAGCCTCCCAAATGGAATGGGTGCCCCTCTTGCTTCTAGGGAATTTCTCCTTGGAATATTTAAATCTAAACTGTTGTGGTGTGAAATGTCTCCCAGCAGACTTCTGATCTGTTTACTCTCCACTCCGCTCCAATCCAGTTCTCCAGTTCATGACTGTGGATGTTCTGGTTTGAAAGCAAAACCAATGAGAGGCTCCAAGTCAGGAATACAATTTAATAGAAAGGAAAAAATAAATACAACAGTACAAAAGAAACTACTGACAGAATCAGAATACAACCTGACACCCTGTTAGTGGGGGTGGTGGTAGCAGTCCAGATGAAGTGGTTTTGTTGAAAGCAGTGATCCCACAGAAAGGTCTAGTAGCTCCTGTCCTCTGGAAGTC